>CAUYON010084746.1:0-29776 GCA_963573935.1 Arctocebus calabarensis
AAAATGGAGACTTTACAGCCCTTGTATTAACCTGGATGGAAGTGGAACACATTATTCTTAGTAAAGTATCTCAAGAATGGAGAAGCATGAATCCCATGTACTCAAGTTTGATATGAGGACAATTAATGACAATTATTGACACGGTGCTGGTGAGGGAAGAGGAGAGCAGAGAGAGAAAGATTGTGGGTGGGGTGGGGAAAGGAAGAGCAGAGAGAGGGAAGGAGTGAGGGGGATGGGGTCTTGGGATCTTGGTGTGTGCCACACCTTTTGGGGGGCAAAACACGATTGTAAGAGGGACTTTACCCAACAAATGCAACCAGTGTAACATGGTTTCTTATACCCTCAATGAACCACCAACAATAAAAAAAAAAAAATTAAAGTTCAAAAAAGGGGTTGAAAATTAAGTTAGGAAAATCTTTCAAAAAGAAATGGAAAACAGAATAAAAAAGGTAAAAAAGAATAATAAAGAACCTTGCCTTTTATTTTAGCAACAGTGAAAAGGGAAGCATAGGAGTGGAGTGCTAGAAAGAGTGTTAAATCTCCTCATTGAAAAATAACATGTCAATAATAATACTTAAACTCAATTAAATATGAATTCTTGGTGTAAGTATATTCTTTAAGAATAAAAGGCAGCCAGATGAATTAATGAAATGTCTGAGATAGAAAACTGGGGAGGGAGAAAAGCAGTGCAAAGCATTGCTAATTTTCATGAGAAGTTTTATAAATACTATTTAATGAGATGTCAGTGGCGCTCTCCCTCCTTCCTCCAGTATGACAAAAATATCCAGACATTGTCAACTATCTCCTGGGAGATAAAAATGACCCTGGTCAGAAATGGCTTCTCTAATCTACACAGTATTAATACGCATATTAAACACAAATAAGTAACAGAACCACCACAGTGCTCCAAATATCCAGCAACAACATGTGAAAAACATGCAGAATTTATTTTTACTTGTAAGATTTCTTAGGAGTCCACAGGCTTTGAAATGTGTTTCTCAGCATTCATGCATTTGAATTTGTGATGTATTGTGTTGCATGAGTAATGCTGTTTGCCTAAAATTAAGATCCTAAAACCCACCGAGAACCTTGCCTTTCATTTTAGCTACAGTGAATTGATTAGCAAGTCTAACAGAGGGGGCATGGAGCACCCTCTTGGCTCTCTGCTGGATGGTGTGCCCACTCCTCCTGTTCAAAAGTTGCTAAGTAATAATCCATTGTTCCAAAGGAAAGACCTAACTATGGAGGAGATGTAATTAAAAATAACAAGCTGTGTATTCTATTCTGGTTACCACAGTAGCAAGTTTAGCTCTGTGTGCTTAAGCTGTTTGGAGAAAGATCCTGCAGTTTTAACAGAACTCTTGTATTCATGTTAATCAATGCTCTTGTGGTCAATCAGAAGTTTGACTGATGCTTTCATGCTGATAGAGTAACTCTACCAGCTAAGAATAGAATAATAACACAGAGAAGGGATAATAATAGACAGTTGCAGTTTTAATGGCCACAGCCTTCAGTCTATAGAACTTGTCAACATTGGTTAAGGAGTCAGCAGGCCGAATTCTTTTTAATTTGGGCATATGATGCCCAGGATTTCACTTCTTACTTTGCATGGGGTAATGACCTGGTCAAGGAACCAAATGTCAAGTAGTGTGTTCACATCACATGAAATGGAATATAATGTTTTCTCACTGTTTGGGGGCATATTTTCTTGGTTCACTTGCAGAGAGTCTCAGAAAGAATGATTTCACAGCAAAGTGAGGGAAAGAGAGCCCTTACAAAGAAGTCTTCCTACTGACTAACCTGCTGTTTTAGGTTTTTAACATCACTACAATTTAGAGCTGCTTTATACTTGATTTTATTCCCCCCCACACACAAGGGTATCTTCCTGTGTCTGGGCCACCTACCCAGCTTTCCCCATGGTAATGCTGATGGATTCTGCCTTTTTCCTTAGTAGCTAGACTCTTGGGCTTGATTTGCTCCTGGCATTTAAGTTAAAAAAACAACAACAACAGAGAAATGTTCTTTCCCTTCTGCTTTTACTTTCTGTGGGCTTGTGGCATCTCTGGAGTGCAGTACAGCAGATGGAGAAATAATGCCTGCTGTTTGAGCTCAAAACAGCTCACCTTAGTCATTCAAACTGGAGATCAAAGAACTGCACAGGTTTGTAAGACAGACACGTCAAGATCCAACCTTTAAGAGCTGCCAATTTTTCATAAATCTACCCAAAGGTGGCCTAGTCAAGACAATATAGGTATCCTTTACAATAAAGATATAGCAGAATGTAATTTTCAGGTGCATAAAGACTGTGCATTTTCATGAATGTAGATTGGTGCTCAGAGATTGAATTCGAAACTTATTCAAGAGTTTAACCAAGTAAGGATACATGTAGTTAAATGAACACAACCGGAAAACAATGTTTTTGAAACACATTATTCTTTCATGTTAGGGGCAGAAATGACAATTTTGCCCGTATGTCAAAAAAAAGTAAGCTTCGCAGGACATTAAGAGTTTGGAAGCCAAAGTAAAGAGAAAATGATTTGAAGAATTTGAGGAGCTCATAGTGACATAGTTGATTGATAGCTATTCCTGTTGTTATCTTTTCCCACAGAGGAAACTGTAGGTAGCATTCTACACCAGATTAGTTCCTCTGGACTTACAAGGCATGTGAGAGGTACAACTATCGAGTGAACTCAGAGAGCTCCCCACACTTCTGTATGATCATCTTTGAAATGGAGATAAGCTATGGAAATTTTCAAAAATGATTGAAACCTTGAGAGAAGTTCCCTTTTTGTAGTGATGTATTTAGTTCTTCAGGGAGTTAATGGACAGAGCAGGTACTTCTAACCTATCTTTCACTGGAGGAAAGGTACCGCTTCATCCTGTTTCTGGTTCTTACATTGAACATTTATCTGTCCTGGAAAGGCAGCATGGCTGGCACTAGGAACACAGAGACTCAAGTACAGAGTTGTTGGCCTCACAGCACTCATATTCTAGCAGAGAGAAGGACATAAAAGGATGTTTATGTTACTGTGGTAAGTGGTGAGATAAAGCCATACCTACCTCAGGCTAATGGAGGTGTTGTGAGTCAGGTAAGTGTTGGGGGAAGATGTGCCATGCAAATCTTGAAGGATCAAAGAAATAGTCTGTAGAGGAATGGAAAGCAAGCACTCCAAGTGTTTGAATCCAGAGTTTGCTTTGCTTTGTGGTTGATTGAAACTTGAAACTTAGGTAGGGGATAAAGAAGAGTCATGAGAAGGGTTTTTATTGGATTTATGGGTTGGGGTCTTGTTTTAGTCCATTTTCAGTTGCTTATAAAAGAATGCCCACAAAATAGTAATTTATAAGAAATGAAATTTATTTGTTACAGTCTTAGAAGTTGGAAACTGGAGGGTCAAGGGCTGTATCTGATGAGGGCTTGCTTGCTGGTGGGGACTCCCTGCAGAGTCTCTAGGTGGCATAGGGCATCCCAGGGCAAGGGGGTGAGAATGCTGGATCAGGGCTTTCTTCCTCTTTGTATAAGGCTACCACTCCCATGGTTCACCAACCCATTAATGCCTGATTGAATTAATCCATCCACCAGTGCAGAACCTTCATAACTTAATTACTTCTTAAAGGCCCTACCTCTCAATGCTGCCACATTTGGGGTTAAATTTCAACAGGAGTTTTGGAAGGGTCAAATGTTCAAACCATATCAAGTCTCATCTTTAAGGGTGCTGCTCCTGAAGCTATCTAATTTAAATACATTTAGCTGTGACCTAAATAATGCTATTAGTAAACTAATGCTATCAGTTCATAGCCTTCTCAGGATTATGTTTCTTGTGTTAAAGATTAAGGGTTCTTTTTTGGTATTTTAAAAATTTGTTTTATAAAACCAGTATGATTCCATATGATATCATTTGAAGTCTATTATGGCAGTGAGGCAAAGTTGTGTTGAGAGAATGACAAAGCTAATTTATTTGATGAGACAATTAGAAAGATTAATGATTATTGGGTGCAATTTAATCTAGGTGTTTACTGCTGCTCACTTGTCTGTTTTTTTTTTTTTGAGACAGAGTCTCAAGCTGTCACCCTGGATAGAGTGCTGTGACATCACAGCTCACAGCAATCTCCAACTCCTGGGCTCAAGCAAGGCTCCTGCCTCTTCCTCCCAAGTAGCTGGGACTACAAGTGCCCGCCACAACGCCCGGCCATTTTTTGGTTGCAACCGTCATTGTTGTTTGGCGGGCCCGGGCTGGATTTGAACCTGCCAGCTCAGGTGTACGTGGCTGGTGCCTTAGCCCATTGAGCCACAAGCGCCGAGCCAATATAGTGATATTTCAATTTACACAGAATTTAGCTTTTAGTTTTATACCAATTCTATACAGAGTGTTTTAAAAATTTATTTTTGAAATCAGCAGTCTTAATTTGATAAAATCGATTAAACAAGTACTATAATAAAAGAGGAGATTATAAACACACTTCTCCTGGTTCATTAAGTTGCATTCAAGTGTATAGTTAATATAAAATTAAAGCATTATAACCATATCAAAAGAAATTACGAAAGAAAAAGGTTAGCCTACAACACTGCCAGCCTGATACCACAAGTAAATAGACAGAAAATCAATCAAGTAAATTGTTTCATTAGCAGCATTTTTATTCTGAAGGGGGAAGGATAGGCATTTGGGCTCAAGGACTCCACTTTACCCCACAGCCCTTCTTATCTTTCCAGAGAATTTGGGGAGCAGGGGTCAGGGTTAGCATTGGTGCCTTGCATCAGATCTCTCAGCACATTCTTGATGAACTTGGCAAAGACATTACATTGGTTAATTTTATGTGTCAAGTTGGCTGGGGCCAAGTGTCCAGATATTTGGTCGGACATTATTGTAGATGTTTCTGGTGAGGCTGTTTTTAGATGAGATTAACATTTTAATCGACCGACTCTTAATAAAGCAGATTGCACCCCAGGATGTCTGGTGGGCCTTACCAGTCAACAGAAGGCTAACAGAGACTGACCTCTCCGAAGTAAGAAGGAATTCTGCTGACAGCCTTGAGCTACAAGGTCTGCTCCCCGGGGGTCTCCGGACTGTTGACTCATCCTGTAAATTTTGGACTTGCCAGCTTCCATCACACGAATATTCCTTAAATTCTCTCTGGTTTAAGAGATGGAGAAAGAGTCAGCCTTCTCCAGGAGTATACGCACAGATACATGGTTTTGTTTCTTTGGAGAACCCTGACTAATAAGATGTAAAGCGACATGAACCTTCCACAGCAAGGCAAGATTCTTCAGGCCGTCTCCCTACTGGGCAGTAAACAACAGGCACATTCACAGGTGTGACATTTTTGTTGTTGTTGTTTTGAGATGAGGCTGTTCTGTCGCCCAGACTAGAGTGCAGTGCCATCATTGTAGCTCACAGAAACCTCAGACTCCTGGGCACAAGTGATCCCCCTGCCTTAGCCTCCCTGTGCCTGGCCACAGACACAACTTTGAAGCTGAGACAAGAGCCTTGACTAGTTCAAGGACATTGGTGAATGGAGTGGGTGGGTGTCAGAAGTTTGCAGCCCTGCCCTGCTGGGAGCCAAAAGGCTGGATTGAGCCCCCCTCCCACAGCTTCCTGGGCCATTTAACTTCTCTCAGCCTACTTTCTTCTGAAAAACTGAAAGCACATTGTAAACACTGATACAAAATGTCTGACACTATTTTTTACCTACTATATTTCTAAAATAATAGTAATCGCTAACATTTGAGGACTTTACATGTGCCAGGCTTTGTGCCAAACACATATATTATCTCATTCAATCTGTCCAACAGCCCCATGAGCTGAGTAGCAGTAAGCCTCTGTTTCACAAATGAGGAAACTGAGGTTGGAGAGGTTCAGCCACTTGCCTGAGTCACACGGATGGGACACAACAGACCTGAGACCCACACCCGGGTCTGTCAGAACTGGGAGACATTCTCCCTCATGATCAGCTCTCTGACTGTGAGGGGCTATTTACCTGCTTTAAGTTCTGATACTGTTGTATGATCCCTGTTCTTAGGCCTGCTGTGGGAAGCCAGGGGATAACCTTTGGGGGTGATGCCTAGCACAGTGTATGCTGTGCACTCAGGGTGGTCAGAATTTCTGTTATAGGCACCTGTGATGAACCAAATGTTTGTGTCCTTCTCAAATTAATATATGGTCAACTTGTTGACCAAGCTGACCGCTCAAGGGCCTGTAACAAACTGGTCAACACACAGAGATGGTCATCATAAGGACGAGGCCTGCTGCACTGATAGGCACACGTGGTGCATGTCCAGTCTATGAGAATGAGCTCACCGAAGGAGGTGGTCAGCGTAGGGAGGTGATCAGCTGTGAAGATCTACTGTGCTGAGATCCTAACCTCAGGTCATGCATTAGGAGGGAGGGCCTCAGGGAGTCTGAATAGGATTGATGCCCTTATAAAAGACACAAGAGCTAGGGTTTTCTCTTTGCTCTTTGGCATGTGAGGCCACAGCAAGGAGTCCTGGTTTCCACCTGCAAACCAGGGTAAGGCCCTTGATAAATACCAGATCTACTGGCACCTTGACCTTGCACCTCCTGGCCTCCAGAATGATGAGAAATAAAATCCACTTGTCTAAGCCAACCAGTCTGTGTGGCTCAAGCTAACACAATACCCCACGTCCCCAAACACCAGCCCCTTTACACAGAGGATAATCTAATCCCACATGCTAAAACGGGGAGCAGTCAGATTTGCTGGAAATCATGGCCAGGTGGCCATAGTTATCAAAATCTTGTTTTAAGAAATATTATTCCTGGGCTCAGCGCCTGTGGCTCAATGGTCTAAGGTGCCAGCCACGTACACCTGAGCTGGCAGGTTCGAATCCAGCCCAGGCCTGCCAAGCAACAATGACGGCTACAACCAAAAAATGGCCGGCAGTTGTGGCAGGTGCCTGTGGTCCCAGCTACTTGGGAGGTGGAGGCAAGGGACTCACTTGAGCCCAAGAGTTGGAGGTTGCTGTGAGCTGTGATGCCACAGCACTCTATCCAGGGTGACAGCTTGAGGCTCTGTCTCAAAAAAAAAAAAAAAAAAAGAAAGAAAAGAAATATTATTCCTGAAGAATGAATGAATGTACAAATTTTATGTTGTCTTTTAATATGTAAAATGAGTATTTTCCTGATTTTCTTTATGAGAAGAAGCTACTGTATAACTTGAAATTTTCACAAATCAAACAGTCCTTAATATGCTGATGAAATATAGAAGATACCAAAGAAATGTATGTACATTTTAACAAAGAAAAAACAGTATTAAAATTATAATACTCAAGGCGTGTTTTATTTCTGCAATTACAAGAGATACGAGCTCCACCATGCAAAATAGCAGGCGTTACTGGTATATTGAATATTACAATTTTAATACAGTTTTTTTCTTTCTTAAAATGTGTATACCTTTTTTTGCACCCTATGTATATCTCATATTTTTAAACTATAGCTAAGAGATTACTGCATTAGTTTGTTAGGGCTGCATGCAGAGGACACGAGTCAGATCGGATTAAGGCCCACACTGATGACTCACCTCATTTTAACTTAATTATCTCTTTAATGACCCTATCTCCAAACACAGTCATATTCTGAGGTTCTGGGGTTAGGACTTCAAAATACAAAGAAGGGGGGCGCACAATTAAACCTATAAGAAATACATACTAAACTATCTATAAATATGTATTTATCAACTATGTTCATAGTAGAAATATGTTTCCATTTATCAGACACCTTCAGAATCATTAAGTGTGCATGAAAAATATATTTCTATTCACTGAATATGTTTGAGAAAAATACATGCACGAAACAAGCTTTTGACAAACTGGTTATTTTGATAAACTTGACAAAGTGGTCTTATGGTGAATTGATGCTTTGCTGAATTATCTCTTTGAGAATTGATAGCTGGGAAAATTGATCCAGAGCTTTTGAAAAATCCATGCAAACCAAAATCTAACCACACCTCCCTCCAAGAATATGGCACTGTTCCCTGAGAGAAAGAAGTACGGATAGCCACAGCAACACCTACTGACATAGTGACAGCAATTAATTCAAGGTCAGCCAACAAAGGGTGCAAAAGGGAAGGAGGGAGAACTTCCAGGCTTGGGGAAGGCCAGTGGGCAGGACGCACCCCTGAGGCCTCAGGGTCCCAGGACACGGGTGTGAGACAGGAAGCATCCTTCCTCCTCCCCATGGCCACATGGCCATTTTGGTGTCACAGAGACCAGAATCACCCTGCAATAGATCCTTGGCAACTTCAGCCCTTCAAGTTCCCTCCATTATTCCATAATGAAAAGCCAAGGACACTGGCCATTAGCTGCAAACTCCTTTCTCTTTCGTATCTGTGTCCAACTTCAGCTACCTCTCCCCTCTCTTTCTCTCCCCTTTCATCTCTCCCTGCTTCCCTCTTTTTTTCTATCTTTCTCCCCCTCCTTCCACCTTTTCCTCCCTCTGTCCCTCCCTCCATCTTTCCCTCCTTCCCTCCTTCCTTCCTTTAGTTCTGTTGAAGAAGTGACCTTTTTCTTTCCAGGATCAGCCCATCTGTCCTGCTCTTGCCTCCAGGCTCCTCTCTGCCCAGTGTCAATTATCTACCCCCTTCTCTGTTCATCCACAGCCTCCTCCCTGCTGTGTGCTTCTGTGAGCCCCTGCAATCCCCTCCTGAGTTCCCACAATGTCACGAATGAGCCACTACTCTCACTTTCTCACTCTGCCTCACTTTGTATTCCGCACAGAACCCGGCACACCGGTAAGGGCTCAGGAGGAGACAGTGGAGTCACGATTGAACTGGATAATCAAACATTCCTCAAGCAACGAGCTCAAGGATGGTGCAAGAGATAAAGAAGATCCTCGTGGAATTAGCAGGACAAGATAGAAACAACGAATGTCAACAGAGGATGGGCATGGAACAGAATCTTTAAAATGGCACTTGGGGAGAGGCTGCTGGGGCTAGACTAACAACCTCCTCCCCCACCCCGCCCCTGGGCTCTTGTGGACTGCTAGTAAGATCACAGGAAGGAGCAAGGACCAACTGCTGGGTCACAGCTGGGGATTTATATAAAATGAGTGCCTGAAAGTATCTGGGACCTTCTTTTCTTTTCTTTTTTTTTTTTTTTTGAGACAGAGCCTCAAGCTGTCACCCTGGATAGAGTGCTGTGGCATCACAGCAACCCCCAATTCTTGGGCTCAAGCGAGTCTCCTGCCTCCATCTCCCAAGTAGCTGGGACTACAGGCGCCCGCCACAATGCCCCGCCATTTTTGGTTGCAGCTGTCATTGTTTGGCGGGGCGGGCTGGGTTCGAACCCGCCAGCTCAGGTGTACGTGGCTGGCGCCTTAGCCCGCTGAGCTACAGGAGCCGACCCGGACCTTCGTTTTTTTGAAGATGGACAGTGTCCCTGAAAGGAGGAAGGCATCAGTGGACAAGTGGTCCAGAGCAACGGACAACTCAGAGCGGTGCGGTCAGTACTTAGGGCTTCCTGGGCATGAGCAACTAAGGCTGGAACCTGGTACTGGCAGCCCCTGGCTGTGCGTCCCACTCTCCAACTGAGGGGCAACACCCTGGGGAGGTGGGGTGCTCAGCTGGGGGTCTCCCTCACTCTGCCCATGGTCTTCTGTTACCTTGACCTTCCAGCAAGCCACTGGCTGACCTTCCTCTGGTGGATGAAGGTGGGCTGAGAGGAAACAGTGGGGGGTCCCTCACATACCTGCGCTGAGCGCTTCCCGGAGGCTCAGGCTTGGGGGAGCCCTGTCCCTCGGGTCAGGTGGTGTGAGGCCACTGCATCCTGGAAGCCCAGCGTCCAGGGCCCACCTGGGCCTCCACAGCAGGGCTTCTCAACGCTGGGCTGCTTTAAACCAAGCTCTGGAGCTCCCAAAATCAAAGGAGCATTTGCAGCCTGTCTGGGAAGACTGGCAAACCTAAATTCTTTTAGGAACAGTAAAATAAGATGGAGTACTGAGCTGAGCAGTCCTGTCCTTTGGTTAGGTGACAGAGTCAAAGGAAACACGTGCCACACCGGATCACTCCTCTATGCTCCAGTAATTAGAGTAATAACAACAAGTATTTATAAAATGCCTGGCACGTCCCAGGCACTGTCCAGTCTCGCTCACTCCGCGGGAGTGCATGACAGTGGGCAGCTGGTGTCCAGAGCACCTGCTGCAGGGCCTGGCCTCTGACCACAAGTAAAGAGAGATGGTGACGCCTGTCTCTGGTCATCCTGTGAGGAGAAAGAGCGAGGGGGGGAGATTGGGAGGATCCTCTCTCCAGGATCAAGCATGGTCTGCAAGGAAGAAAGCCCGAGAGACCAAGGGGAGCAGACCCGTCATCTGTCCCCTCTCCCTTCTGGGAAGATGACGTACATGCCCAGATGCCTGGGCAGCTGCTGTGGACAGGGGGCCCGCAGTCCTGGACAACCAGCGCTGTTCATTCTTTTCAAACCCAGCTGCTGGTGGAGAAGGCGTCCAGCCTGTTGTCAACCGTGAGCCCCACCGCAGGAACTTGTGTTTCCATCTGGCTCCCATGCTGACATTTGGCTCTCACGTCCCTCTTCCTGTCTGGGCATCTAAGAACTCTGGGTGCATAGAACAAGTGTCACTACTACCACCACCATCACACCTCTCAGAAGAGGTGACGGGCTGGCCAGGGGACCTGCCCAAGAACTCACGGCTGGTCAGAAGCAGCTGTAGCAGCTCCGCCTTCACCCTCTGACTTCCATGTAGTCCAGAAATTTCCACTGAATTTTGCTGAGGCAAGTCTTTAGTCACAAGAGGGACAGGGTGACCTCTGGGGGGGGGGTCTGTGTGGCCACTCTCCTAAACATGCTCAATGATTGGCATGGATTGCTTGGGCAAGTGGTCACAAAACACCCACAGAGCAACCAGAGTGGAGGGAGGTCTGTGGTTGGGGAGTTTTCTGGGGAGATTCCCCAGTTCCTGAGCAGGGCAGAACGGCGGGCTCTCTCTTACAGTTCCCACTCCCCTGCCAGGGACCTTGGGAAGTGTGGCAAATGGGGCCCTTTGTCGTTCTTGCTGCAGAATAATAGTCTCATTTTCCAAGGCTATCTGAAAAGTTACCTCTGTGCTCTAGAGACTGTTAGTAGGAAAAATAGTGCCATAGATTCCTCCAGGCTGTATCAGTTACAAACCTGCTTACAGCCTCCCCTCTGTCTCTGTGTCTCTCTCCCCCTGCCTCCTTTTCTCTCTCTCTCTCTCTCTCTGTCTCACACACACACACACAAACACACACGCCCTACTCTCTGCTCAGATTTCATAGGTCTGGACAGAAATCGTTAGCTGAATGCAAAGCTCTGAATTGCTAAGCTGCTGTATGAATTTGGGTCTTACGTTGGCCCTGACCACATTAAGCAGGATCACAGACAGCAGCACTTCTATTAATTTTGACAGTCCCCAGTCTATCCACATGCAATGCAACATTTAAACTGGCTTCCGATTGGTTGGTTAATTTAATTGTCCTACAGTTACAGCCAATCATCTGTCAACCATCAAAGCTGCCTTTAAGATCAACGTAGGACTGTGGGATCAGTAAGTGAATAGTTGTCTCCAGTCTGAAAAGTTAGACCTTACAGCTGTGCACTGTGGTTCACTCTTAACACTCTGGGAAGAGGAGGTGGGAAGATCCTTGAGTTCAGGAGATTCAGACCACCCTGAGCAAGAGCAACACCCTGTCTCTACTAAAAATGTAGAAAACGCTGGGCACGGTGGCTCACGCCTTTAATCCTAGCACTCTGAGAGGCAGAGGTGGATTGCCTGAGGAGTTCAAAACCAGCCTGAGCAAAGTGAGACCCTGTCTCTAAAAATAGAAAAACTAACTGGGAGTTGGGTCAGGTGCTGTAGAACAAGCTACTTGGGAGGCTGAGACAAGAGGATCATTAGAGCCCAAGAGTGTGAGGTTGCTGTGAGCGATGATATCTCAGCACCCTACCCAGGAGACTCTGTCTCAAAAAAAAAAAAAAAAGAAAAAAGAAAAGTTAGACCCTGCGATAGGGATCATTCTGGGAAGCTTGGAAATAAATTCATGGTCTCATTTTAGACATTTTCCCCCTCAATCTGAATCCTGTCAGTGCAAGAACCTTAGGCATCCCATTCAATAAATCACAATTAATTTCCAAAACTATAGCACCAATTTATTTGGAAGCAATGATGTGACTATAAATGGTATTTGCAGTTTCACACATGGTGATTTATTTAAAAAAACTGAGCCCACCTCAATCTTTTCAAATAAACTGGCCTCCTTGGCTGCTTTGGAGTTCGCCTGATGTCTGGTAAAACATATGTTGTGTCTTTCACATCTGCACCACGAGAGTCAGCGCTGGCCTCCGTCCAGGACCCCCTCCTGGTGTCTACTGGGAAAGGAGAGGTCCTGCCTGTGCTTCTCCTGAGTGCCCAACAGTGCGGCTGCCTCCTTGGCAGTTATGCAGCCTGTTGCTCCTATGGGCTGCTCTGAGGGACTCTGGAGACAGTCCTTTTCAATCGACACTGATGTGTTAGGCCATGTGCTATCCCCAGTCTATGCTCCAGACAGGTATTCCGGGTGCCTTTGGAAAGCCCCAGGGCACTGTGGCCAGAGTCCACACTGGACAAGTTATCATGTCCATCCTCACCAAGCTTCAGAACAAGGAGCATGTGATTGAGGCCCTGCACAGGGCCAAGTTCAAATTCCCTGGATGCCGGGCAGCGCTTGTGGCTCAGTGGGTAGGGCACCGGCCCCATATACTGAGGGTGGCAGGGTTTGAATCTGGCCCCGGCCAGCTATAACAGCAGTGGCAACTATAACAAAAAATAGCTGGGCTTTGTACCTGTAGTCCCTGCTAGTCAGGAGGCTGAGGCAAGAGAATCGCGTAAGCCCAAGAGTTGGAGTTGCTGTGAGCTGTGACACCACGGAACTCTACCAAGGGCCACAGAGTGAGACTGTCTCAAACAACAACAAAAAACAAAGAAATTCCCTGGATGGCAGAAGATCCAAAACTCCAAGAAGTGGGGCTTTACCAAGTTTAATGCTGATGAAATTTGAAGACAAAGTGGCTGTGAAGCGCCTCACCCCTGATGGCAGTGGGGTTAAATACATCCCTAGTCGTGGCCCCTTGGACATTCGTGAGCTTTGCACTCATGAGAGCTTACACTGTGCTGTCTCTCATTTGAGCCCACCAATAATAAATCCTACCTCCTATTTAAAAAAAAAAAAAAAGCAATTACAATAGATGAGGAAAGAGTTAAAACTCCACTCTAAATCTGAGTTTCTCCAAATTCCAAGAGAAAAGCAGCCCGAAAGCACCTTGAGGTCCCACACTTGCTCTCCCTCCATTTCTCAGGCACCCCCATAACCAGGGACTAGCCCCAGGACGCACCCCCCTTACACACAATTCATTTAGCAACTCTCCAAGTTATTCCCCTCAACAGTGATCCCTTGGGGAGAATGGAGAGGTGGTGGCTTGAGCCCCTCTATATAAAGACGGAGGATTTACTCTTTGGTTTTATTATTTGTTTTTTTTTCTTTTTTTTTTTTTTGTAGAGACAGAGTCTCACTTTATCGCCCTGGGTAGAGTGCCGTGGCGTCATAGCTCACAGCAACCTCCAGCTCTTGGGCTTAAGCGATTCTCTTGCCTCAGCCTCCCGAGTAGCTGGGACTACAGGCGCCCGCCACAGTGCCCGGCTATTTTTTTGTTTTGTAGTTCGGCCGAGGCCGGGCTTGAACCCGCCACCTTCGGTATATGGGGCCGGCGCCCTGCTCGCTGAGCCACAGGAGCCGCCCTGTTTTTGTTTCTTGAAATAGTGTCTCACTCTGTTGTCCTGGGTAGAGTGCCATAGTGTCATAGCTCACAGCAACCTTGGACTCCTGGGTTCAAGTGGTCCTCTTGCCTCAGCCTCCCGAGTAGCTGGGACTATAGGGCCCCCCCCATGCTCGCTAGTTTTTCTATTTTTAGTAGAGCTGGAGTCTCACTCTTGCTCAGGCTGGTCTCAAACTCCTGAGCTCAGGCAATCCATTTGCCTTAGTCTTCCACCACGCCCAGCCTGGATTTGCTTTTTGTTAACACATTTAAGTCAAACCACCTCTAAGACAGGTTGTTTCTTTTTCTTTCTGACTAATCTAATGTTTCCTTTTGCAGTTTGATAGGTTAAGATCGCAGTATTGATCAGCAACACCACCCTAGGAAGCTTCTAACTCAACCAGGACGATCTGCTTGGCAAGGTGGACAAAATGCAAACTTAAAAAGCAGATCACTTCCAGGGAGAAGTAATGCTGGGAGGCATCTAAGAGCAGGGCATGACAGGCAGAATGGTCTGAAGGCTCTTAGCAGTGTTCTTCACCTTTTTAGCTCACAGCATGCTTAAATTATGTTGATTAAAAAAAAAAGTAAAAAAGAACACACTGTGCTTTGAACTTCTTTCAAAAGTAATTTAATTAATGATCTTTATAAAGATTTTTTCAGCACACCAGTTGAAAATCACTACTCTACCAAATAGGCCCTGACCCCGTGGAAGGGAGGGAGAGAAACCCAACCCCAAACCAGCCAGACGGAGTCACTAACTCGGCTGGGAGATGGTGGCATCAGGGCGTGCAGCTGGCTTCAGAGGCTCAAACCGGACCATCAGGACAGGTCCTAATTTCTCTTTTTGCTTCTTGATCCTGCCTTCCTCTGTGCTTTTGTTCTTGGGCAGCTCTGGGCTTACTTATCCTACCACTTGCTGGAGAGGAAAAGAAGTGCCCCTTATTCAGGAGGGGTCTGTGGAGCAAAACCCCCATTTCTACTTAACTTGGCAGGTCATCGGGGGTTCAAGCAGAATGATGAAAAGCATGGAGGTAGGAGAGCATCCCCCCACCAGTGTCTGCACAGGTGAGTGTGGGGAGAGATGGAAGGAGGGAGATCATTAGAGACAAAATTAGAGGTACTGAGGCCCGACCTGAGGCGACGGCAGGAAACATGGAAAGGGGAGGAAGACTTTGAGGGAACCCACGAAGGGGACTGTCGGGTGCACTGAGTTCACATGAAGGCAGAAGGGATTAACAATGGTAAAATGATGGTGATGCCACTGGTAAGGTAGAGTATCATCTTTGCAGCATCTTTGCCAAGAAATGGTACTGATGGGCAAGCAAAGGAAGATTGGGGCAGGCGGCTGACGCAGAGACACCAGAGCTTAAGAGAGGGCTCCAAGCCAGAGGTCTGGAGGGTCTGGAGAGGGGTGTCTACAATTAAGCCTGTAATAATTGGAATCACGGAAACTGCAAGGCCTGCAAAGGGGAGTAGCAGAGAGAGCGGAGAGCAGCAGAAGGCAGATGAGTGCAGTGGGCAGCAAGGGCAGGTGGGAGCTGGGCCAAGGGAGAAAGGCAAGCAGGAGGGGCGTTCTCGTCCCCACAGAGAAACACGCAGGCCCCGTGTTCACCTGTGAGACCTGCATTCTGGGTGTGTGTCTTTACGTGGTCTTCTCACTCCTCTCAAGTGAACTCAGTCAGTCCAAGAAGCTGCTGAAGCTAAAACCGTCCTACTTTCTGAACACCAGGGATTTCCATCCTGATCTAAGTTGTGTGGGGACCTAGCTGACGACTGAGCTGCAGGCCAGCAGGCAGAGCCCCTGTGCTGAGATGGGGCCAGATGCAGACTCTGAACTTGGCACATGACAGCCGGACCTGAGGCTTGGTGTGTGGAGTACCCAAGGGGAGCCGTATGCCTGTAAACTGCTTGTCCCAGGGAAGAAAACATTTCAAGATTTTGCGTTCATTGGTTCCTTTTCTTGAGTCATTCCTTCGATTTTGGCACTTCCCATGGTTTTACCTTGGGCCTTTTCTCAGTCTATAGATTTGAGGTGATTTATAAGACCTCACAGTTCTCCACCCCCTCTCTCTCCCATCCACAAACTCATATATATTCCTTCCTCAGTGTCCTTGGGCGTTAATACCCAGGACCCCGTGGGTACAAAATCCACGGATATAGTCCTGGATATAAAGTGGTGTAGTATTTGTATATGACCTACACACACACTTCTGTACACTTTACGTTATCTCCAGATTGCGTGTTATCTAATACGATGGAAATGCTGGGTACAGAGCTGTCAGTATCCTGCTGAGGGAGTAGTGACGAGGGTCTGCATGTGTACACACAACAATCCACGCCCTTCCCCAGATGCTTTCAGTCTGCGGTTGGTTGAAGCCCACAGGACTCACAGATGTGGAGGCCGACTGTATTCAGCTGTCTGACCAGGGTCTCAGGAGTGGGGTTACTCTGCTGGGAAATGCAGAGTGTCACTGGAAGGGGATATCACTCCCACTGTACATGTTATTACTGTTTTGAAACTAAAGAAAAATCTAAAACTATTATCGGTTGATTCCAAATCCATATGATTTATATACAGGACAATTTTCTGGCAGTTGGTAGTAAAGTAGAGCTAGTTCTAGTAAAATTAGCATTATTACAACTCTTTTCCAAATAAAAGTGTGTTGCTTTTTTGTTTTTTAAAGACAGAGTTTCACTGTCACCCTGGGTTCCAGCCATCTTCTCGCCTCAGCCTCCCAAATAGCCGAGACTACAGGTGCCCACCACAATACCTGGCTAGTTCTTCCATTTTCAGTAAAGATGGGGTTTTGCTCTTGCTCAAGCTGGTCTTGAACTCCTGAGCTCAAGCAATCCGCCCACCTTGGCCTCCCAGAGTGCTAGGTTTACAGGTGTGATCAGCCACAGGGGCTCTTTCTGATGGGCTTTGGAGGCCTTGACTCCATCTGGATGCTGCATGGACACCTATAGACCTAGCATCTCTGGGCCAGTCCCACTTCCTCCACCTGCGTTCCCACCACCCCGCCAGGCAGACCCCACTCCCCAACGTCTCTTGCAGGGCCGTCGTTAATGTTTCCTGATCTCTTTACCTCATGCCTTGTTCTTCTCCAGCCCACCCTCCAATTGCTTTCAGAATAATCTTCCTAAAATGATTGGACCAAGTGACTTATCTGCTTAAAGAATTACATTATCCTCTCCTCGCCTACAGAATTCAACTCACACTCCTGGGCAGGGCCTAGAGATTCTCCAGGCCCCTCCCTGCCCAGCTCCCACACTGGTCGATGCTGTTGCCGGCGTCTGTCTAGAACACTTGGCAGGCTGTGCAGGGATCTTGATGCATCCTTCAAAATTCAACTCAGTGGTCCCCTCTGAAAGCCCCCCCCGCCCCCCCCCCCGTCACCTCAGGCACAGATGGCCACGCCCCCCTGTGCCCTGCGTGTAGCCAGCTGACTACTGCGCTTTGAGGTGCAGTCACCTCTTGCATATTACACATCTCTGGTTATGAATAAGCGAGCAGCTTAAGGGTGTGAAACCAATCTCACTGACTTACTGGC
The DNA here is from genome assembly GCA_963573935.1 of Arctocebus calabarensis. NCBI lineage: Eukaryota > Metazoa > Chordata > Mammalia > Primates > Lorisidae > Arctocebus > Arctocebus calabarensis. The sequence goes on from CAUYON010084746.1 coordinate 17,326, forward strand.
CTCTAACACTTAACAGAGATGTGCACCCCTGACATGTACCCACACTCCTCCTTTGTCTCTGTTCCTTGGAATCTCAGCCTAACAATTAGACATTTATCATGCAGGAGTGAAGAGTAACAGGCGGACTGTGGGTGTTGGATATACCCTTGCTAGTGAGAGCTGAGAACATTTTTTTAAATTTTTATAAAATTAAAGATCAAGAAAGAAGATACTTAAAAGCACATTGTTACCAAGTATACAGTGTACTCAATACTAACGAGATGTCAGTAGCCAGGTAATACACATTCACACAAAAGAAAAACTCAGTTCACTTCAAGTTGAGGGGAGGGAATAAGGCAGGGGACTGGTGTGCTTCCCCCTAACAGGCAGAGTGTAAGGGGGATATATGGCACACCCCTTGGGTGTGGGACATGTGAACTACATCAGGGACCTCACCTAACAAATGCAAAATTGTAGCCAAACCATTTATACCATCAGATTAATCTGAAATTAACAATAAAGAAAAGCACATTACTGTACTTACATTCGTAAATGTCATTGAAATCCAAAGACATTCTCCGGTTAAACATTTATTATTTGTGGGAGTGTGAAACTTGTTTTTCCTGTTTTTAAGTTTCAAGAGACCAGTCCCATGTTCTTCTTCTTTTCTTTTTTGGAGACAGAGTCCCACTATGTTGTCCTCAGTAGAGTGCAGTACCATCACAGCTCACAGCAACCTCAAACTCTTGGGCTTACGTGATTCTCTTGCCTCAGCCTCCAAAGTAGCTGGGACTATAGGCACCTGCCATAAGCCCGGCTATTTTTTTTTGTTGTTGTTGCAGTTGTCACTGTTGTTTAGCAGGCCGGACCGGGTTCAAACCCACTAGCTCCAGTGTATATGGCTGGTGCCCTAAATGCTAGTTATAGGTACCGAACCCAGTCCCATGTTCTAAGTGAATTATTTGCCACAAGATTATTCTTTGCATTCATTTTGAATGTAAATGCAAAGCTTCTCTTCTTAGTTTTGGGTAAAACATGTTATTTATATTTGCAGCACCTTAATACCCAGTTGGATTGTGTATGTAGTACAAACAGGTTTTTGGGACACATTCCTTACAAGAACAAGGTCGAGTGTTGAATGTAGACACATGAGCTTATTGCTACTGTACACATATAACTCGGGCAATCATTTGTCTAAGCAGTGACAAGCTCACACATGCACCTGGAAATCGCACCGTTACTGCTGGACTTCTGTAGATTAACAAATCTGAGTTAAGCTGACTTTCTAAAAATTACTCGAGTGTTTAAAAGTACTGACCCATGAAGAGTTTAACAGAGTGCCAGGGGCACTCGTTAGAGTTAATAACCTGAAAGAAATTTGCTAACTACTCAATTTAAGCCTCCAATAACTGTGTGTAGGCCATTTCTTTTTCAAGTCTTAATTTGATTTGCAAGGAAGAAATACTGTTTTCAACCTTGTGAAAATTTGAAAAATGTGAGGTGATTCATCAGAAAAAGTTAATGTATTATAGGTAACATATAAAAGTTTCTAAAATGAAGACCATCTATTTGGTATTCACCATACTCTTTCCCATCAATTGAAGACAAAAAGACCTTGAAAGTTTAACTTAATGCTGTAAAAAAAAAATACAGCACGTGCCACTTGACACGTGCTGGTGGAGACGCAGACGCACGTCTGGGTTCCCCCTTGTCTGTGGGTAAAGATAGAGCCCGAGGGACTGATTGACCCTGGGCCCCCAAACACACTTATTATTACACAGGAAAAGATCATTTATGCAGGAAGCAACTGCTACAAAAGTATTTTGAAGAGTCACCTTGCTTTTTTAAAGTTAGTAAATCTAAACTCTGAAAATATTGCTACACAGATAGGTAAAGCAGATACGTCAAGTCCCAGACTTCAAAAAAAAAGACTATTTGCTGGACTGGTCTCAGGTTTAACAGAGATAAAAACTACAGAAGGAAGAATTGGCTACGGGTCCCAGGCAGGGGAGTGTCAATGGTGAACCTCCAGGCTTTGAACTGAGGTTCTCATATTCAGAAATGAGGACTTCCTCTGTCCTTACTCACCTTTGAACACTTACGGCACCTGCTTTTGCACCATTGAAATGAACATCAAAGGTTTTTCTCCCACTATACTTTCTTCTTTCTAAAACTGCTTACTTAGCTCGGCACCCACAACTCAGTGGTTATGGAGCTGGCCGCATACACTGGAGCAAATGGGTTCGAACCCGGCCTGGGCCTGCTAAACAACAGTGACAACTACAACAAAAAATAGCTGGGTGTTGTGGCATGCACCTATAGTCCCAGCTACTTGGGAGGCTGAGGCAAGAGAATCACTTAAGCCCAGGAGTTAGAGATTGCTGTGAGCTATGACACTATGGCACTCTACCAAGGGTGACATAGCGAGACTGTCTCAAAAAAAATCAATTTTAAAAATTAAAAAAAAAACAAAACTGCCTACTTGTTCAAATAACAGTATGTGCTGTGGAATGATGCTCTCAACTTCACCCTGTCCCAGTTGCCATTCCCACCATGATGGGCTAGGAATGTTTACTGCATGCTATGCAGATTTTACACTGCAGTGCAGATAAAATTGACACACATTATCTACATTTTCCAAGTCCCTACTGGTAATTCTACCCCTATTATAATCACACTTATTATGCCTGATCATGTGCTAGGAACCTAAGTGCATTGCATTTACTAAACTACCTTAATCCCCATGGTAACTTATGAGGTAGAGACCATTATGATCCTTTGCTTAAATATGAGTAAAGTGAGGCCCAGAGAGTTTAAATAACTTTAAGTCACACAGCTAGTAAACGGTAGACTGGGATTCAAACACAGAGAATCTGGTCTCAGGGCCTGTATTCTGACACTCTGTTTTTAGAAAGCAGGTAAGAAAAAGAGTATCATAGAGATAATTTGCTCTACTATATTTTAAAGTCTATTATTTACAAACTATAGTATCTTGTTATTAATAATCAATTATTTAGACTGTATTTTACAAATTGATGGGGAGCGAGGCTCTCTAGATATGTGCTTAATTCCCTAAACACAAGAACTTAAGACAATGTCTTAAATGAACCTGAGTGTCTAACAGTTTGGGTTTTTTTTTGAGACAGATTCTTACTCTTGCCCTGGGTAGAGTGCTGTGGTGTTATAGCTAACAGCAACCTGACACTCTTAAGCTCAAGCAATTCTCTTGCCTTAGCCTCCCAAGTTGGTAGGACAACAGGTGCCCACCATGATGCCCAGCTAGTTTTTTAGTAGAGACGGGGTCTCACCCTTGCTCAGGCTGATCTGGAATTCCTGAGCTCAAGCAATCTACCTGCCTCAGACTCCCAGAGTGCTGGGATTACAGGTGTGAGCCACCCCACTAGCCTGAATATCTATCTGAATATCGGTTTAAATTAGTGAAAATGGTTTGAGAATTTGCTTTCCTACTAAACATTTGGAAAGTAAAAACCTTGCTTTCCCATTGCTTCATTTTCAGTAATATTTTATTATAACTTTCTCCCCTGTATTTGTATCAGACTGCAAGTTTCTATGGAATGAAAACAGAATATACACAATGTTCATTTTCAATGACCCAAAACTCTCAAACTCTGATGTTTCCTGAGGAAAAATAAAAACCCAAATCCAGTACCTGGCCCAAATTTACAGGGAATGTGGGAGAGCCTAAGAAAGAGTTTCAGATTACTGCTGTACAAACGGCTGCTTTCTCTAGTGAGGAAGGAACACTGGTTTGAAAAATTAATTAAAATTTACTAGACGTTAGAAGCACCTCAGATGTAAAATCACGTACTATGTAAAAGATACTTTCAGCCAGCCCCATATGCCGGAGGTGGTGGATTCAAACCCAGCCCCCGCAAAAAAAAAAAAAAAAAAAAAGGAAAATAATCTACATTATTGGGCGGCGCCTGTGGCTCAAGGAGTAGGGCACTGGCCTCATATACGGGAGGTGGCAGGTTCAAACTCAGCCCTGGCCAAAAAACTGCAAAAGAAAAAAAAAATACTTTCAAGGTGAATTTAGTTTTCAGAGCTTCACACAAACTAATTCAGCCTCATAAATGTCTTTCTCCCTCTCACAGAAGGTATCAATAGTAAAAAATGTTTTATGAATGTAATTTACATAGCTTAATGAAAGACATTCAAAAGGTATATCAGAAATAAAGGCACAGAAAATTAAACCAAATAAAATTTTGTTAGAAGAAAATAGTTTCACTCACTGTACGTTATCTTCCGAAAGTAACTCACACTAGGTCAACTTTTTAAAATCTAATTTAATTCACCTTAAAAAAGTGTGTTTGTATTATCTAAAGATTCTATTTTAACAACTTCTATAAAATGTTTAAAGTCAAGTAATGCCATCTACAGGGGACCTTGAGAATGACAATCTATCACTACAGCCCAAACACTTTTAAAAATTTAAATACAACATCTACAAGTGAGTTAAAATTGTATTTGGCAACATTTAACAAGGAAAATTTCAAAGTCCAAGAAAAATTGTAAAAAGGCATGCATGTAAAAAAAATTCCACCAAAATTCTGGATTAATACTTCCTATAAAATAATTAAAAATAACCCAACTTCATTCCAAATTCACCCAGCATATGATCCATGGGTCCTTGGTTATGAACTGTGGCAGATTTCGAGGCAAAGCTATGCCACCTCAAAGACTTTTAAAGTTATAACTTAGTATACAGTAGAGAGGCAAGTCAATGGAAATTAAACCTGCAATAATTTTCTGTTTAATCTCCCTCTCTTCTTGAATAGTACCACCTTTAGCTCCATGACGGGATTCTCTACATCTTCAGATATTAGTTTATTTCCGCTTTTAAAGCTTAGTCCTGATTAATTCAAAACACTTTGAATCCAATGTGGAATCTTTATGAGGGCTTTTCCTCCCTGTGCACTGTAGGCTCATTCTAATCACAGAGGGTTTGCTTTTCTACATTTTCCTCTCTGCTCTCTTGCCCTTGGGAAGTAGTTGCTACAAGTTTCTGGTTGTAATAGTTCTCAATTTAGGCTTAACATTAAAATGCCATGCTTCTGATTAAATTGGACTAGGATAGGGTCTGAGCACGGGTTTCATTTGCTTTCAACTTTCCAGGTGATCATATGCATAGCCTAGTTTGAGGAACACTGCTTTGCAACCCTTTCCGTAATTGGCTCTAACTGCGTTCTAGTAACCGTGCACAGGCAACCCACACTCACCTACCCAGAGGAGCAGGGCTCATTCCTGAGCAGTTTTCCCAGGTACCAGAAGTCCTCTGGGATTTGAGCTTGCTCTATTTTGGCTGACCCCCAGCCAGGGGCATCACTCCATCTGTTATACATGCTTTATACCACTACCCCCAACCTCCATGTTGCTGCAGTTTTCTAGCCCCAACTCATGTTATCAGTTCTCAAGGCAGCAGGGTAGACCTTCAATACCTTTCTGCTTCACAATTCCCACAAAACCCCATCCAGTTCCATCTCCATGATCTGGAATAAGACAACAGATGGCCTAATCTACAAATCCAACCAGAAGGAAAAATGCTGGTCTCCCATTCTTGCAAGTGTCTTGATCCCCTGAATTACTTTTTCAGGCCTCCCTCCTGTGATCTTAGAGTACAAATGCAGCCTGTCACCTGGCCCCATAGGGAGGGCCCAAAGGACTAAACTACATCCTCCCACACTGCACTCCTCCAAAAGCACTCTCGCAGGGTCCCCAGGCTGTCTGGAATGGTGGTTAGTGACAGAGCATGCTTTCTGAACTGGCACTCCTGCAGTTCTCTACTCTTAGAATGTGGGACTTGGTACCTTTTGACCATATTCCAGAAAAGGAAATATGTCTCACTTGACTGTTATCTTTGGTCAGCTCCCGTATAGCAGAAAGAGAAGAATGTAGGAAAATGGTTTACTAAGGAGGTGATAGGGAGTGGAAATAGCAGGGTAAGGAAGGGAAGTCATATAAGGATGATTTTGGCAAAAGCCTGATTCCTCCAGGAAATTTTGGAGCATTAAATTTCACCTGTCTGGGGTAAAGGAGCTGGGTTTTCATAAAGCTAAGGGGGCATTTCAGGCCAAAGACCCCTAGAAGTAGAGTGAAGGGGGGGCATAAAAACTGCAGGAGAGTAGAAAGGCATCTGAGGAATCAGGGTAGACTACTATAGTCAAGGTCAAATTTATTTTTACGAGTTCTATCGTTTCTGAACAAGCTAGAAAAGTGGTCACTGGTCCCACTAGCTGCTAACGTACAAGCACCATACATTTAGGTTATATTAACTCCCTGGTGAACTAACTGCTAATGAAATGCTAAGGGCAGCAGAACTAAGTGTTTTGAATGAGATCAGTAAAGCAAACCTGAAGTAAGCCTGAAAGCAAAGAATTATTCCCCTGACTTTGCACCTTGTGTCTCTAAATAGGGCTGTTTTTGCTCCTTCTGGAAAGCAGTCACCTACTTTAGATGTTCATTTTTTTCAAAGCTATTTATGAAACATTCACAAAGTCACAGGGTCTCAAAAACAATGTTTATTTTAACACACAAAATGTGCCATCTAAGCATCAATGTCTGTAAATATCAGAATTCCACCTGGTTACTTACTTCCCTTTGGAACTGTTATGACATAAGTCTGGGCACATTAGTCTATGTGAATAATTACCATGATGACATAAAATAAAGATGACCCAGAATAAAAATTCATTTGATAAATGTATAAAGAACTACATTTGTTGCTATTTAAAACACCTTTTACTGTTTCTTGTGAACAAGTTCATACACTGTGGTTTTAAGCAAGATTTTCCTAGAAGATATACACAAAAGAAAGGGCATGAGGCACAGAAACAATAAAACTGAAATTGGGCTTTCTATTCTCATTCTCAGATGAAAAATTTTGTAAAGATACTTTTCGTTTCTCCAATCTCCTGATTTATCTTCTTAGCAATTCACTACAGTGTAACAGTGATTTACTATTTAAATCACATAGCTACGTCTGATGGAGGAAAACAACTTTGGCCAATTAAGTATATAACACTATTTCCAGCTTTTCTTTTAAAGTAAAAGAACATTTAAGGATTAAAGATAGTTTTTAAAAAATGAAGTGGAAGATTCATGATAAACATTATTGCACAATTATGTACAGAATGAAAACCTTTCAGATTTATTGATTTAGAAGACAAACTGCAATTTACTGATTTGAGCCGAAAACATTATTATACAATAATAACTTTCCCTCTCCAGAAATGTAACTCTATAGTTTCCTGAAAATATGTCAAGTCAATCATTCTGCTTTGCTGTTTAATTTTGGCAGAGTTTAGCTTAACCTCAACACAAGTTTTTGTTAAGTAATTGATTCTCAATATTTCTTTTAAGCAGAACATGATGCTGAGCTAAGTAACCTACGCTGATTTCAGGCCCATTGCAGACAAGCAGGCAGGCATTTTTTTGTGTTGCAGGCAGCCCATGGTAGTTGTCATCTATATATCGACTCTCTAAGGACATGCTGGGAAAATCTGTGAACACAATCTTCCCATGCTGTACTCACATGCTCCATTCACATCTTTAGTTTACTCAGGTTGTTAGAGGCTTGGGGCAAGATGATTAAAGGTTTCACGAAGGAAATTTCTATAAGAAAACAATGGAAACTTACAAGATTGATTTTTTATTACCAATTAACTATTTGCTGGGTATTAAATACTAGGCAATGTGCCTAGCAGCAGCCAAAATGCAATTAAAGAGGACAATGCATAATGTTTAGAGATGCTTTTTAGCTGACACCTAAAACATAAGAAACCAAAGGGAAAAAACCAGACGCACTGGATATTAACTAGAAAAATTAGTGCTTCAGGCTTGGTGCCTGTAGCTCACAGACTAGGGTGCCAGCCACACACACCAGAGCTGGCGGGTTCAAATCCAGCCTGGGCCTGCCAAACAACAATGACAACTACAACCAAAAAATAGACAGGCATTGTGGTGGGCACCTGTAGTTCCAGTTACTTGGGAGGCTGAGGCAAGAGAATTGCTTAAGTCCAAGACTTTGAGATTGCTGTGAGCTGTGACCCACCGCACTCTACCAAGGGTGAAATAGTGAAACTGTGTCCAAAAAAAATTAAGAAAAATAAAGTAAAAAAAAAATTCGTGCTTCAAGACACACTATCAAAAAAAGAAAGAAAAAGAAAAAGTAAAGACAACCCACAGATGGGAGAAAGTATTTGCAAATCATGTATCTGGTGTCTAATACCCTGAATACATAAAGAATTCTTACAACTCAAAAGTAATCACACCTGTAATCCCAGCACTCAAAGAGGCTAAGGTGGGTAGATTGCATGAGCTCAGGAGTTAGAGACCAGCCGAGGCAAGAGCGAGATCCCATCTCTATTAAAAATAAAAAAACTAGCTGGGCATGGTGGCAGGTGCCTCTAGTATTAGCTACTTGAGAGGCTAAGGCAAGAGGATCACTTGAGCCCAAGAGTTTGAGGTTCCTGTGAGTTAGGACACCACAGCTTAATCCCAGAGCAACAGAGTAAGACTGGCTCAAAAGAAAAAAGAAAGGTACAAAAAACCAAATAACTCAATTTGAAAATGGGCCAAGTACTACATATTTCTCCAAATAAATGAAAAGGTGGCTCGGCGCCTGTGGCTCAACGGGCTAAGGCGCCAGCCATGTACACCTGAGCTGGCGGGTTTGAATTCAGCCTGGGCCAGCCAAACAACAATGACAGCTGCAACCAAAAAATGGCAGGGCATTGTGGCAGGCGCCTGTGGTCCCAGCTACTTGGGAGGCAGAGGCAGGAGACTCGCTTGAGCCCAGGAATTGGAGGTTGTGACGCCACAGCACTCTACCCAGGGTGACAGCTTGAGGCTGTGTCTCAAAAAAAAAAGAAAAGGTACCTAACGTCATTAGTCATTAGGGAAATGAAAATGAAAAAACTACAATGAGATACTATCTCAGACCCACTGAGATGACTATAATGAAAAAATCAAAACATAACAAGTATTGGTAAAGATGTGGAGAAGTTAGAACTGTCATATACTGCTGGTAGGAATTTAAAATGGTATAGTACCTTTGGAATACAGTTTGACAATTCCTCAAACCTAGCAATTTTACTCCAGGTATATATACAAGTGATTCGAAAACAAATGTTGATACAAAATCTTCTATATGAACAGCAACATTATTTATTATAGCCAAAAAGTGAAACAATTGAAATGCCATCAACTAATGGATGAGTGCAGAAAGTCTGGTATATTCATACAAAGAAGTATCACTCAGCCATGGTAGTGACGTGCTAATGTGTACAACATGGGCAAGGCTAGAGAATGCTGCGCTGAGTACAAGCCAGACATGAGAGGCCACGCAGTGTGTGATTCTATATACATGACACACGCAGAGTAGCCAAATCCATACAGAGATTAGTGGTTGCCATAAGATGAGGACAGTGCAGTGGGGAGGGGTGGGCAGGAGGAGACTGACTGCTAATAGGCACAGGGCACATCTTTTGGGGATGATGAAAATGTTTAAAATTCAGAAAATGTTGATGATATGCAAAACTATCTAAATACACTAAAACACACGCAACTTGTACATTTTAGAAGGATAAACCTTATGGTATGTGAATAGTTTTAAAGAAACAGCTCTTAGCAAAAAAAAGGTTTTTATATTCAAGAAACTAAAAATGTCTCAAAAAAATTCTACCTTTAAAACTGCACAACAGCTTCAGCTAAAACTAGATACCTTAAGGCACAAAACATGTTTCTTTCTCTCCAGCACCATGCCACACACTAGCTGATTTGAACTACCAATCCCACTGCCCTCCCCCCTCTTCCTTAAGACTTAGTCATAATATCTCTGGTTCCCTAAAACTGTAAGTTATATTTGCTAGAATTCACATAATCATAAAACTTCACCATGAACAAATTCAAAGCAAAGATAACAGTAACAAGTGGGAGCTTATTAAATTTAACATTCTTAATTCATAAAATTCACTATGCCATATATTTGCCACATACACAAAAGGTGCCGGGGATAAAAAAACGCGTGAGATAAAAATTACAGGCTCTGGGGCAGCGCCTGTGGCTCAGTGAGTAGGGTGCTGGCCTCATATGCTGGAGGTGGCGGGTTCAAACCCAGCCCCGGCCAAAAACTGCAAAAAAAAAAAAAAAATTACAGGCTCAAATTCTAAGTGTCCAAGGAGGCAACTTACATAAAATGTGATTGTTATATTAGATAAAGGAAGCACACAAAAACGGAGAACATACATAAATTCTATTTAATTAGGTGCACTTTCTCTTTTATGGACAGATATACCTGGTTATATTTTACTTTAAAAATTTTGGATGACTGGAAAAAGTTTGCAAAGTTTAGAACTGGCACTTTAAAATCTCAGAGATAAAAGAAACATACAAATACCTAAGCCACTTGTCTGAGGTAATGCCAATTAAAAAGCTATATGTATTACAGCTGAAAGGGGTGTTTAAAAAGCAGCCTCCCTTATTTAAAGCAAGAATCCAAGGCAAGATAAAGTCATCTTAGTAAATAAATGCAGTGAACACTGAATCCTCAAGGATGCTTCTCCACATCAGAATCAAGGTCTACTCCATACAAGCCTAGTGTTCAGTTGATGAAACCTTAGAGGATGAAGACTTAAGAGTGTATTTACCGATTTTTTCTTTTTAATGTATATAATATGAATATCTTCACTTCGATACTCTTCATCATGTTTTTCCAAAGGAATTTTTTCAAAGTCAAAGTCTAGTTGAAGAAGCTATAAATGTAAAAGAGATACACTTCAATGCAATAATAAGAACTGAATCTGTGTTGATAAAAATCAGATGGTGTTTACATCTGAAGGAGTATTGACTGTAAGGAGATCTTTATGCTTGGTAGAAGTTACTTGGGTAACTGTGGGGAACAACTGATGTATGTGTTTTACATGTTTTACCCCAATCAAAACTGTTTAACAATACAAAGTTTTCATTATATGTAGTTTCAAAAGTTCACAATCTTCATATTCAAGAAAAACATAAAAATAAAAACATTTTAGCATATATATCTGAGGCATTGACCTGCTTTCTCATTAAACCAAAGTATTCTTTCACCAAAACCATAGGCCATACTGGTTTACTCTCAAAAGGAAATCGCTCATATGATGGAATTTTGTCCATAAAAAGGGTTCAGATAACACTAGAAGGATGAAAGATACTAAGACTCTTAAGTATTGCTTTTGCAACGTCTAACATTTTCAAAATAAAAAAAACTAAAAAATGAAAATAGAATGGTGGACTGCAAAAGATCCTCTCCCCAAGTTCACACAAGCAGAATGTTTTCCCCACCCCAAATTCCCATAATGTATTTGGACAGAGTCATATAATGCCTCCCTGAAAGGCAATCACCATAAACATAATAGAGTACTTACCTCGAAATATTTTTTCTCAATTTCTGGATTTTTTCCCATTGTTCGTTGTTCATAACAACATATAATACAAGTCTCAGATCCACTAAGATCTTTTAAGGTTTTCAGCAACGGCTGCAAAGACTATTCAAAAAGAATACATTTTTTTGTTTATGAGTTTAAAAATTTTCTACTTTAAAAGGGGGTTGAGAAGATGGAGGGATAATTACATCTGCCTACAACTTATACATCTCTGAATCAATGTAACAAAACCCATGTCATTCAAGCTCTGTAAATAATAATTGGTAAACTCCTCTTACTAATCAATCATTATATTGATTTCAGTTTCCAAAAGAATTCAAGTGACTTCAAGTTACATGGGAAATCAAACGAAATAGACTTTATCCTTAAAACTGTAGTTTTATTTAACCTGGTTTAACATGAGATTTAAAAAAGCAACAATTTACCCTGACCCTAACTTTAACATGGGCTCTTTATTAAAAAATGAATGATGCCCATAACACTAAATAAACTAATAAAGAAAAATCATTCTGAGTCTAATAAATCTTGTCACCAATGAATTCTTTACAGTGCAATTTAACTCTCAACACATGGTCAACACATTAATTGCAAGCAGCTAAGAAAATGGAATCCGTAAACATTTCTAGAGACTCTTCTAGCAAAATGCATATAACACCTTTTTCAACATGCTTTCACAGGCCTGTATGTTAACCATGTGTATATACATAATCCCTAATGACTTTTACCTTCTCTTTACTGCATTATCGACTATAAGACAAACATCTCGAATTCCAAGATGGTAAAATGTGAAGAAATGTGTGCTTCAGAACCCATGAATTACGGTTCGGCCTTTTTTCTTTTTTTTTGTGGAGACAAAGTCTCACTCTATCGCACTCGGTGGAGTGCTGTGAAGTCACAGCTCACAGCAACCTCCAGCTCTTGGGCTCAAGCGATTCTCTTGCCTCAGCCTCCCGAGTAGCTGGGACTACAGGCACCCGCCACAGCGCCCGGCTAATTTTTGATGCAGTTCGGCCAGAGCCGGGTTTGAACCC
>CAUYON010084747.1:0-43905 GCA_963573935.1 Arctocebus calabarensis
GGAAGGAAGGAAGGAAAGAAAGAAAGAAAGAAAGAAAGAAAGAAAGAAAGAAAGAAAGAAAGAAAGAAAGAAAGAAAGAAAGAAAGAAAGAAAGAAAGAAAGAAAGAAAGAAAGAAAGAAAGAAAGAAAGAAAGAAAGAAAAAGAAAAGAGCCCCCATTCGCCTGCCATCACCCTGTGTACACGAAAGGCTTAACTGGGGCTCTTGCTTGAACCCAGAAGTGAGGAAAAGGTGAGTTTCTGTCTCTGGGAATATTTGAGACTTGGACAAGGAATGTAGGAAGGAGACCCTGGAACAAAGTGGGAGGGGGCAGTGCCAGAAACAATGGACCTTGCCTCCCCAGGCAGAAGATTCCAGCTGGAGCTTGAATGACGGATGCCTGGGTTAAGAACTCTGGCCAGGAACTGGCAGTGCCCAGCCTCCTCTTCCAGGGGCAGGCAGGGGTGGTGGCATCGGGAAGACCCCAGGTGTGAGGTGAACTTCTCTGGGAGCCTAAGCACAGCTGCCCTGCCCCTGTTATTCAGCCAGGGCAGCCAGGCTGGGGGGATCTAAAAGCTGGAATTGGTGGCCCCTCCCCACTGGGCTGAGTTATGAGGAGACACCTGCAGAGAAATCTTGGTAGGACAACCAACCCCGGGGATTCGGGGCGCAAACCCAGCTGAGCCCCAGACCCTGCTGGCTGCCCCTCGGCAAGTCATTTCTGAGCCCTCTGCTTTGGTCAGCCCTTTCCCTGTTTGGGCAGCTCGTGGGGATGCTGGCTATGAGTCTCCATTGAGGTAAATAACACCAGGATGAAGAGGAGGATTGTCAGTTGGGCCGGGAGCTGGCCGTCAGCTGGCCAGTGTTCTCTCCTCCACAGGCCTAGGACATGCTGACTCTGAAATGAAACCTGATTCTCTGGTGAAGACGCAGAAGAGGGTGGGCTCTGTAGGGTCTGCACCCTGTGTCAAGGCCAGAGTCCCAGATCTGGTTGGCATTTGGCAGTATCACTGTCATATGCAATGTTCCCTTGAGATGGGAGGGTGTGCCTGGAGGGAATACCCACATGAGGCCTCAGGAACCTGCGGGAAGAGACCTGGATGCCAGGCCTGGCTCTGGGGACTCTGGAGCACTCACTTCACCCTGGTTCTGACTTCCCACCTTTCCTCGGAACTCATGCCAAACTCTGAGGCCTGGGCAGCAAACACCGAAGGACAAAGAGGGCCTGGGGTGCAAGATGATCGGAGGCTGGGTGCGAGCACGGTATCTGGGCTGCAGCCTCTTCCCACTGTGAGGAATGCAGGCCCACTCCCTCAGAAGCCAGCAGGGCATATTTTTATGTGATGACTCCAACTTTTAACTGGACCTTTTCTTGTATAGAAAATAGCACACATTTCAAAGCAGTCACATCCTTAAGGACTGTCCTACAGGCTGTATCACTCAGGACCCCAAGTGCCCTGGTTCCCGGAGGGGTTAGTGGGGTGGAGGGAGGCACGGCTGTGTGGGAAGGTGAGGGGAGAGGGACGGAGGGGGCTTGTTGTTCCAATGACCAGCTGTACACTCAGACACTTCCAAGGGGCAGGCCGGCCCCTGGTTCCTGGCTACGACTCTTACTGACCTCTGATACCTTCAGGCCAAAGGAGGTGATGCCTTCCTGTGTTACTAGTGCTAGGAAATTTCACATCATCTTCCTGGTTTCTTTCATCCTGCCCACAGATCTGTAAGTAGTCCCTTCGTTAAAACTTGCCTCCATGGACCCATTTGGGTGGGATTCTGCTTCCCTTGGAACCCTGGCTACACTTGATGTTATAATCTGGATGCAAATCACAGCTGTTTCTCGCCCCCTGCTGTGTCCCATAACCTTGCTCTGCCTTGGTGTCCTCATCTGCATCCTGGATGACTCATGATGGAGTCCCAAGTGCCCACCCAAGGATTCTGAGCAAGACTGCTGGCTTCCAAGCCTAAAGAAACTTTGCCAAACAATGGCATCGTCTGGGAATATATGGCCGGCCACCTTCAGACAGAGTGATGCTCATTTCTGAGCAAGGCCTTGGTGCCCTGAGTCCCTTTTCCTGCTCCACTGCCCCCCCATCCTGGGACCCTTTGCATTTGATGAGCAGGTTCGGGAGACTGAGACACAGGGGCATGGGAGGTGAGAGCAGGACTGTTTTTAGGAGGCCCAGGCTCAAATCCCAGCTGGGCCACTCCCTGTGTGATCGCGGGCAAGTCCTCTTCCCTCTCTGAGCTATTTCCACATCTACATGAAAGGAGCTCGCCCTGAAGCCTCCAGCTTCCCGTGCTGGGGGCCATAGGGAGTCCTGTCTCTGCAGACTAAACGAAAGTATTTCTTCCTACTTTCTGTGACACTTATCTTAATTAAGCATAAAAATTAGGAAATTCCAAGCTAAGCTTTCCTGAATTGTGTGGGTAGAAGAAATGTTTAAATCTCCTTTTTTGGCTCAGTGTTTGCAAGGCAAGCATTTCCAAATGTTTGGCCCAGTCTCTCCCCTCTCCCTCCCCCTCTCATGGCCTGTCATCAGGAGGAAGGCTCCAAAGATAAGCAGGAGGGAAGGCCTGGGCCAGTTGGGGGGCTGCATGGCTGACCACAGATGACCCACTGGCTGAGTCTACCCAACACCTGGATGACTGACTATTATTCTGGACTCCCTTTGCACCAGATGTGTTTGGCAGCTGCCCACAGTCAATCAAGGAAAAAACTGAAGGCAAGGGGGAGAAAGCAAAGTCCAGTTAGAGCACATTGAAATGCATCCTGGTTGCCATCCAGACAAAAGAACATGCTGTTCTGCAGGTTCCCAGGGACCAGGGAGGAGTGGGAAAGTCAGCCCTGACATCCTAATGGATGGGGCTGAGCTGTCATTTTGAAAGGTGAGGCAAATCTTCGGTTCTTCCTTTCCCCGGCCTGTCCACCCAGAACAGTGCAAGGCAACGCCATAGCCTTGAAGTCAAAGCGACCAAGGTTTGGAATCCAGGTTTGCTACTCACTGGCTGGGTAGTGGAGCAGGTTACTTGGTCCATGGCCCCTGCTGGAAATGGAGACAATCGCACTAACCTCACAGGGTTGGCCTGAGGGTTGAAACAGATCAGTCTGGATGTGATGCCAGGGCACAGGTGGGCACATTCCTGATAACATGCAACCAAACTCTGGGACCACCACCCAAGAGCAACAGAAACTCAGCTGAGAAGGAAGCAAAGTATTGATAGAGCAGTTTCTAGAGACAGAGTCCACCCAGTTCCCCCACTGCTCCAGGTTTTATTCCTACAAAAGGTGTTGGGATTTTCCGTTCTGGGTAACGCCTCGTCCTGCACTCAGAGACACTGTAAGAAGCCACTGCTCCAGTTACTGGGTGGGTGTGACGAACACAGTGTAATCCTTATGACGACTACGGGAGAAGCTTCAGTACCAGTAAGAGTTGTGTGACTCTCAGCCCAGTGAGGGCGTCAAGCAGCCAGTTTACTTTGACCTCACAGACACCAGCAAGCATGGGTCTAATCTCACGTCCCCTGGCACTGCGGCTGGAGGGGACAGAGATAAATCTACATTCCACCTGTCTCCTCACCTCACTGTCCAAATTTTGTGGGTCAATTTCACCCCTGCTTGACTTTGATTTTTCCCACCCTAATTTTCTCTTTGACCTGATTATTTTTCTCAGCTTTGTTTTTAACCCAGTTAGATTATAAATATTTGTAAGTCACTTTGTATTTTCTGAGGACAAAGTTGGAGATGCCAAACAGGCAGGGAGCTGGAGAAACCACAGAATGGGTTCCATGGTAGGTGGTGCCTACTGGGCGCTCAAACAAACCCTGGTCCCTGTCTGTCTTAGTTGGGGCTGCTATGGCAAGTACTATAGACTGCTGGCTTTTAAATAACAAGCACTTATTTCTCACAGTTCTAGAGGCTGGAAGGACTGGATGAGGATGCCAACAAGGTCAGGTTCCTATAAGGGCCCTCTTCTCAGTTGCAGACTGCCAATTTTTCCTCTTATCCTCACACAGTGGGAAGAGAAATAACTGGTCTCTGGTCTCATCATACAAGAGCATAAAGCAGCCATGAGCTTCTACTGGGCTGTCTGCTGTTTTCCAGCTTTACTCTGCGTACAGAGAGGTGGTGAGCAGGAGCTCCCAGGAGGACGTAAGATTTGCAGCCCTCTTGCTGCCACAAGAGGCAGAGCCTGGAAGGGCTGTGAACTCCTCCTGTGGATCTTTAGGGAGAATGTGGTAGAATCCGCTGTGTAGATTCCCAGCCTGTCTCCTCCACCCCAAGGGAGGTGGGGAGGATTTTGGAGGTGTTAGGGATGCATAGAGAGGCATGAGGCATGGCTTTGGTAAACACTTACTGAGCACCTACTATGTGCCAGGAACCTAAGGAGCCAGCAGTGAGCAAGAACAGCTCCTGCCCTTGTGCAGCTTATGCACAGAGTTGGGGGCCTGGCACTCAATAAACACATAACCTAGAAAAACGAGAGAAAGGCAGCGAGAGAGTGACTATGGGAGGTGCTCAAATTAGAGTCGTGGGCTTTGAGAAGAGACAGTTCTGAGGGGGACAACTAGAAAGGAGCTTCAGGACGTGGTCCAGGGTATGAAGTGAAGTTGCTAAAGTGGAGGAACTCCACTACTGGGTAAGGGGAGCGATCGCCAGGCTGGACACGAACATCTGCAGTTTTCCATCATTCAGAGTGGGAAAAACACAGTCACAGGCCCAGTGCGGTTGGAAGAGTGGAAAGTGCCAATGACAGACTGTAGTGATTTGCAGCTGCACGTAATGACGTGACCAGGAGACAGCTTCTTGGACACACCATTTTGCTCCGCTTCAGACAGGACTCTGAAAAACCTGCCTACTATGTGTGGAGCCCATCATCCCACCTAATACTGCCAAATAGCTGTCAGCTGGTAACTGAACCAAATGTTTTCACCAGTCAAAGCACCCAGCTGTTTCTCAAGCAGAGGAAAAAGCAAACATTGATTTAAACCAGAGAGGGACAGACGTGTAGATAGACAGCTTACACTGCCGCTGTTTGACTACCAGGATTATAGAGAGAGAAACTTTCTTTAAGGGCCTTGGATATACTCACATCTGTAACTCTAAAACATCAAGAACATCCTATGCCACTCTAGCATTACTCTCCCTGAGTAAAAGCAGAAGCAGGCATTTACCATCAAGCGATAACACTAAATGTACAAATAGAAGCACCCCAGTGAGCTGTGATGGGAGAAGCTGGGCCAGGTTTCCCTCTCTGGCTCTGCCACTCACCTGTTTAGTGACCTTGGAATAGTCATTTCACTCCCCTGGGAACAGTGATCCCCCTGACACACACACATACACACAGGGTTGCTGTGGGAATCATCGAGTCCAAACCACTGGACAGTGCTTTGTAAGCTGTAAAGTGCTGAGGCGCAAAGTGATTTTTGGTTAGCTAGAAACAGATTTTGGTTCAAAACACTTTCAATGGCCAACCTCAATTCCTCTTTCACCTTCACTCTTCTTATCTAGGCCATTATGTACTTAATTTCACCTCATTTTAGGATTTCTGGTACAAAAATTAAAGGTGCCAATAAAGATGCTGCCTTTAAGCAACAAGAGAACCAAGTAATACTTATCCAAAGATAAACTAGAATAGATAATAGATGCAGACAGTGCCCAGACAGACCCCATCTCCCAGGGTGGGTGCACACCCCTCCCCCCACTACAAATGACTCTCTGGAGAAGTGTCTCTGTCTTTCGGAATACATTTGAGGAGCTAAACTGTCCCATTGCAGGCTGGGGTCCACCTGTTGCCAGTTTCTGACTAACTCATATATACATAGTTTATCCACCTTGTCTCAAAATGAGATGCTCCAGAGCTCCCCATGGGATGGACCTGAGGCCAGACTTCAGCTGAACCCACATCTCAGCCAAGGCGCCTCCCCTGCCCTGATTTCATCCGGAAAGTGTTCCCTCAATATCTCAATTGCACAAGGGTCCCTACCTCAGGCTCCTATCCTGGGGTGCCTATTCCAACCCATTGCTACCAGGAACAGTCCAAGGACACAGAGCCTAAGAACAGGACTCTGGAGGGGGATTCCCTCATCAGCCAGGTGGCAATAAGGACTGTACCACTGGTAGCAGGGAGATCCCTAGCATGCTGTCATGGTGCACTTGCAGAGACTTTCCCTGTGTTCACTGGGGTATTGTCAGGAGACAGGGAATTCACTCACCTGTGCAGTGTGTCTGGTTTGGGAGGCATTGAGGACAAATATCTGACCTTTCCAAATTTAGATATTGCATCCTTGTCCCCATCGTGATGGTTTTGCAGGTGGGTGGTCATCTTTGGGAGACAATTAGGATTAGACGAGGTTGGGAGGGTGGGGCTTTCATGATGGGATTAATGCCTTTGTAAAGAGAGACCCTTTTCTCCATTTCATTTAGTTAGTCCATCTAAAGGCTTGTCAATTTTGTTTATCTTTTCAAAGAACCAAATTTTTCAAATTTCCTTCTTAGTACTGCTTTTTCTGTAGCCCATAGATTTTGGTATACTCTATTTCCATTTGCATTTGTTTCAAGAATTTTTTAATTTCCTTCTTAATTTCCTCATTGACCCATTGTTGTTCAGGAGCATATTGCTTAATTTATATGTATTTGTGTGTTTTTTAAGGTTCTTCTTGTGACTGATTTTTGATTTTATTCCATTGTGGTCAGCAAAAATACTTGATAAGATTTTTACTTCTTTGAATTTGTTGAGACTTGTTTTATGGCCTATGACATGTCTATTCTAGAGAATGTTCCATATACTGATGAAAAAAGTTGTATTCTGTAGCAGTTGGATGATAAGTTCTGTAAATGTCAGTTAGTCCTATCTGTGGAACAGTATAGAGAACCCAAATACAAATCCAAACATTTTTAGCTAACTCGTTTGACAAAAGTGTCAAGAACATATAATGGGGAAATGACAGTTTCTTCAATAAATGGTACTAGGAAAACTAGATAACCATGTGCAGAAGAATGAAACTAGATTCATATCTCTTACCATATATAAAAAGTCAAATCAAAATGGAGTCAGCCAGGTTCAGTGGCTCTTACCTGTAATCTTAGCACTCCGGGAGTCCAAGATGGGAGGATCACTTAAGCTTAGGAGTTTGATGCCAGCCTGAGAAGATTGAGACCCTGTTGCTACTAAAAATAGAAAAATTACCCAGGCATTGTGGCAGGCACCTGTAGTCCTAGTTACTCAGGAGGCTGAGGCAGAAGGATCACTTGAGTCCGGGAGTTTGAGGTTGCTGTGCGCTATGACACTATGGCACACTAGCCTGGCTGACAAAGTGAGACTTACTCTCAAAAAAAAAAAAAAAAGGATGAAATACTTAAATCTAAAACCTGAAACTATGAAACTACTAGAAGAAAACATTGGAGAAACACTCCAGAAGATTGTTCCAGGCAAAGATTTTTTTTGCTTAAGTCCTCAAAGGAACAGGCTATGCAAATAAAAACAGACAAATGGGATTATATTAAGCTAAAAAGATTCTGCACAGCAAGGGAAACAATCAGCCAAGTGAAGGGACAACTTACTGAATGGGAGAAGACATCTGCAAGCTGTCCATCTGACAATGGGTTAAGAACCAGAGTACATAAGGAGCTGGGGCAACAAATTGTCAAAAAAATAATAATAACAATCCAGTTTAAAAATGGACAAAACCATAGCCTAGGATGAAGGATGGAAGGGAAGGGAGAGGGGAAGGGAGGGGGGTGGGTTGATAGAATGAGGGTTAGGAGGGGGACCACACCTATGGAGCATATTGCAAGTACAAGTTGGATCTATCAGGTGTAAAACACAATTGTCTTAAAGCTGTAATTGGGTAAATGAGGTGAAAGCTACGTGGATTAGTAGCATGTTAGCACTCCAATTTGTACAAATAATCAACACATCAAAAACACATAATGGCATAAATGTATGTATGATCTATGTATAAATGACTTAATAAAAAAATTTTAAAAGTTAAAAACAGACAAAAGATGTGCACAGACATTTCTCAAAAGAAGACATACAAATGGCCAACAGACATAAAAAAATGCTTAACACCACTAATCATCAGAGAAATGTAAATCAAAACCACAATGAGATATGTAATATCTTCTTGACCTGGTTAAAAAAGACAAAAAATCATAGATGCTGACAAGGATGTGGAGAAAGAGGAACACTTGTACACTGTTGGTGGGAATCTAAATTTTGCATCCTCTATGCGAAATTTTATGGAGATTACTCAAGAAACTAAAAGCATAGCTGTCATATGATCCAGTCCAGCAATTCTACTACTGGGTATATATGCCAAAGAAAGAAAATCAATAAATCAAAGACATATCTGCCCTCTCATGTTTACTGTAGCACTTCTCATAACATGAGAAAACATGGAATCAATCCAAGTGCCCATCAATGGATGAATAGATAAAGAAAACATTTTCTTTTTTTACAGCAAAATACTATTCAGCCATTAATAAGAATGAAATCTTGTCATTTGCAGCAACACTGAAGGAGCTGGACCTCATTATATAAAGCAAGATAAGCCAGGCACAGAAAGACAAGTATTGCATGGTCTCACTCATATGTGGGAGCCGGAAAAGTGGGTCTCATGAAGATAGAGAGTAGATTAGTAGTTACCAGAGGCCAGAAAGGGTAGAGAAGAAAGAGGAATGAAGAGAGGTTGATCAAATATACAGTTTGATAGAAGAAATAAGAAAGAGGAATAAAGAGAGGTTGTACAAATATACAGTTTGATAGAAGAAACAAGACCTAGTGTTTGGTAGATCAATAGGGTGACTACAGTTTACAGTAACATGTTTCAAAGTGGCTAGAAGATAATAATTTGAATGTTTCTAGCCAAAGGAAAGACAAATATTTTAGGCGACAGGCATCCCAGTTATACCGATTTGGTCTTTACAAATTACGTGACTGTACTGAATCATGTACCTTCAAAATATATGCATCTATTATATATCAACTAAAAAGCTTTTGTTTTTTCTTTTTTTTTGGCCAGGGCTGGGTTTGAACTCTGGCATATGGGGCCGGTGCCCTACTCCTTTGAGGCACAGGCACCGCCCTCAACTAAAAAGTTTTTTCAAAAAATGACAAGAAATCTGATGCCAGCCACCTAGTGGAATGTCATAATCCCTTGCCCATGTTTAAGAGCAGATGCTCAAGAATTTAGTTCCATAGATTAACACTGGAGGGCAAACAAAAATGATTCCCTGAGATCTTCCCCCAAAACAGCTATGGACACTTTTTGGAGGGGCTAATCATATACTGAGGAAAAGAAATGCTCAGATCTCTTGAAAACTGTTGGATACTTGGTCCAGGTTGACACTGAGAAGTGCCAAAGTGCCACTGTGGCTCCCTGCAGGGCAGAGGCATGGCGGCTGGACTCAGGTCCATACCACAGTAGGCTTACTGTGTCATTTCCCCAGTTCCCAAAGAAAAATCAGAATAGATAAGTTGTCAGAACCTTATTACTGGCTCCTTGACCTGCAAAGTAGTAACTTTTCTAGTTGGAAAAACCTTTAAAACAGCCCCTGCTCTTGGCCAAGAGAATAAATCAAAATCAATTTCACATAAAGAGAGATCAGTTACCACCCTCAAAGACTTGAAAAATAAACAGATGGTTGTCACTATCATATCCCTACTTCATTCACCAGCCTGGCCTGTAAAAACCTACATGGATCACAGCAGGCAATAGTGCATTTCCACAAATTTAGCCAATCAATGACCCTAATTCCAGCAGAGCAGATTTAACATACTTTCTAATATGTGGTGTGTCATATTGATGTGCAGAATGCTTTATTTTTTGTATCCTTTCTGAAAAGGGATCAAAAACAGCATGCATTTACATGGGTGGGCAATTGAACACATTCACAGCTTTTCCCTGTCTAGATTCACTCTCCCAGTTTCTGTCACAACATATGTTGAAACAACCTAGACCATTGGACTTATCTCAGAATGTCATACTGCCCCCATATTGGTCAAGGGGTTATGTGTTCAATGGACCTGATTCCTTTTAATATGCATGAACTCCAAAGGGCAGGAACTGCCATACAGGTATAGTTTTCAGAAAAGGTTGAGCAGTCTAGATAGGGCATGCTTTGACATCCCCTCAAAGTAAAGGTCAGGTAGTTGTATCTCTCAATGGCACCTTTTCCTAACTTACATAAAGGCACCACATGAACTCAGGCAGCCATACGTGCCCATCTTCCCAAGCCCCGCTGCACAGTGGCCGTATGATTTGAGAAAAGACTGGACCAAATGAAGAATTCCCAGCACGTTCCAGCCACAATTACTGGCTAGAGGGGGCCAAGTGACTGGAGTTAGTCCAATTATGATCAAGCTTGGGGTTGACTAAAGAGAGAGAAGACTTTTCTTTCCTTCAGATTTAAGGAGAAAACACACTTCAGGAGCCTGACATAATTTAAGACAAGTGACACCCAGAGACCAGCAGAACCAAGGGAACCACAGAGAAACCAAGCTTCTGTCTGATGAAAGGTGGACGCTGGGCTGAACAACCCTGAAGCCTACCCTGCCCATGAGCTTTCTAGTGATTGAGCCAATACTTTTCACCTTTTCAGGATAACTCACTTTACAATGAGCTTTCTGATGTTTGCAACATATTGCATCTTAATCTCTACAAGACCTTCTCAATGCCAAGAGAAGCATAAATCTTACTCTAATCCATTGACCAGCAACATTGACCTCTTCTAAAGTACATCCCATTCTGAAGGAATGATGAAAAGAGGGATGGCTGCACAAACAGCATAAGGTACACTCTGCTCATCTCTGTCTCAAAAGCTAATGACAAACACCATTCTCTCCTCCTCTCCTCTCCCTTTCCCAAACCCCCAGCCCCCACACCCCAGCCAGTCTTCCTCTTCCCTCCCTTCCTCATCCTCTCCACCCCTCTCCCTGGTCAGCCAAAGAAGAGTCCAACAGATGCCAGAGCAAGTGAGAGCAAGCAAGAACCCTGAGAAGGGGCAGGCAGGAAGATGCAAAGGCCTGAATTTGAGATTTCTTCTGTGCCTGTGCTCTGCCCTATGTAAAAAGGATCCCCATCAAGTCAAGAGCATCTTTTCAAACCCACCATTTACTTTAAGAAAAAAGCATGAAGGCTATTATCAAGAAAACGAAAGGTACATGTTGGCAAGGATGTGCATGAAAATGAAATGCTGCATACAGTTGGTGGGAAGGTGAATTAGTACAGCCATTCCAAGAAACAGTAGGAGGTTCCTTTAAAGTCCCAAATGGGATTATCATATGATCCAGCTGGGGATGGATCCAAATGGAAATGAATCAGTTTGTGGAAGCCACATCTGCACTCCTACGTCTATTGCAGCACTCTTCACAAGAGCCAGGGTTCAAAAGCAAACTACGTGTCTAAAAAGTGATAAATGGGCAAAGAAAATGTAGATACACATGATGGAATACAACTCGGCCTTTAAAAAGGAGGGAAGCCTGTCATTGGTGACAACACAGACAGATCTGGAGGACATTCTGCAAGTGAAATAAGCCAGACACAGAGGGAGAAATACACTGTGGTCTCATTTAGATGTCCACTCTAAAAGTGTTAAACTCACAGAAGTGGAGAGCAGGACAATGTTTATTGGAGACTGGGGACCATGTGCTGGGGACATGGGAGACACTGATCAAAAGTGCAAAGTTTTAATCAGGCAGGAGGAAGTGGTTTGAGTACCTATTGAACAGTATAATGACGATAGTTAGTAATAATGTATATTTAATAATTGCCGAAAAAGAAGATTTTAACCTTTCTCACCATAAAAAAAAAAAAAGATAGATAGAGGTGGGCATGGTGGCTCACTCCTGTAATCCTAGCACTCTAGGAGGCTGAAGCGGGTGAATTGCTTGAGCTCAGGAATTTGAGACCAGCCTCAGCAAGATCAAGACCCTGTCTCTACTAAAAATAGCAACACTATGAAATAGTGTTTTTTGATCTTGCTCAGGCTGGTCTCAAACTCCTGAGCTCAAGCAAGCCACCCACCTCAGCCTCCTAGAGCTACTCAGGAGGCTGAGGCATGAGGATTGCTCAAGCCCAAGAGCCTGAGTTTGTTTTGAGCTATGACGCCCCAGTACTCTACCCAAGGTGACAGAGTAAGAACTCAGTCTCAAAAAAAAAAAAGATAGGTAAGGTGCCGAATATGTTAATTATCTTGATTTATTCTTTCTATGATGTATACATGAATTAAAACCTCACATTGGACTCCATAAATACATATGAGTATCATTTTTCAATTCAATAAATAAATACTTTTTTAATTGAAAAAAGAAAGAAAGGAAAAGGATGAAGAGGAAATGACTCCTCTTTGATCTTTGCTTGTTTGTTGTGGACATCTGCAAGAATCTGGTCTTCAGCGATGACATTGGCATGATCAAGGGGTTATGTGGCTCCAGGACACCATGAATCACATGACTACTATGATCCCTGGAGACTCAGGGGGTAGGTGCTGGGGCACTGGAGGTGAATGGCTTGGATTCAAACCTGGTGCTGTCACTCCTCAGCTGTGGGACCTTGAGCAAGTGATATAATCTATATGGGGCTTAGTATCTTCTCCTGTGAATTGGGGACAATAATAACTCCTGTCCCATTGATGTGAGTATTACCAAGTTAATGCATTTAAATTGCTTAAAACAGTTCCCGGAATACAGCAAATTTTCTGTCAATGTTAACTGTAATTCATGAAATCTCTGGTCTGTGACTTTTGGATGGTGATTCAGGGGTTGGGTGAGGAACAAGGTGGCTGCACCACCTAGTATTAAAGAGAGATCTAAAGTAGGAGTATGTTCTTAGTTTTTTGTCCCCCAAAGCACAGATTGAGACAGGGTTTGGGGGCAGGTAATTTGTTTGGAAGATTGGCACAGAAAGCAGGCAGAAGGGAGGACAGTGGTCAGGTCTCAGCACATGTCCTGAGCAGTGGGCAGAGTCCTCTAGACTGTATTGGTCTAAAATTTGTGTCCACCCAGAGCCTCAGTAAGTTAACTTATTTGGCAATAGGGCCTTTGTAGACGTAATCACTTGAGTCGTACTGGATTGGAGCGGGCCCTAAAGTCAATGACTGTGTCCTTGTCAGGAGGCCACATGAAAGCACACACAGAGAAG
This sequence comes from Arctocebus calabarensis, assembly GCA_963573935.1. NCBI lineage: Eukaryota > Metazoa > Chordata > Mammalia > Primates > Lorisidae > Arctocebus > Arctocebus calabarensis. Next base: position 13,122 of record CAUYON010084747.1, read on the forward strand.
AGAAGGCCACATGGTGATGGAGGAAGAGATCGGAGTGATGTGTCCACAAGCCAAGCAGTGGCAAAGACTGTGGGCATCCTCTGAAGCTGAGGCCCAGGCATGGGATGGCTCTTCCCAGGATTCTGAACGGAGTGAACTCTGCAAAACCTCAATTTCAGGCTTCTGGCCTCTGAAACTGTTAAGTGGCTAAATTCCTAATGTTTTAAGTCACCAGTGTGTGGAAATTTGATAGACTGGCCACAGGAAACTAATACAGCCCCTGCCCCGAGCTGCCCTCATGCACTTCCTGCCACCTTTCTTTCCCCAGCTTGTCCGAGATTTCTTCCATTCACTCATTCCTTCATTGGCATACATGCCCTGACCTCCAGTGCCTGGGCTTAGTGAGGGAGACACATGGATCAACAGGACACAAGGTATTAACCTCAGGACGGCTGGACATGGGCAGGTCAGGAGAGCACCAGAGACTGACCAGCTCAGCCAAGGCTGGTGCCTGTGCTGGGGGTGGGGGGGTGGTAGGACTTCCTGAACAAGAGCACTCAGGCAGAGGACACAGCACGTGCCAGGCACAGGGCAGGACAGGGCGAAGGACCTGGGGACAAACATGCTGTTTGGTGTGGCTGAGTGTCAGGAGATGGGCAGGGGGACCTTGAGCACTAAGTGGGTGAGTGCGGACGGTACTACTCTCAAGTATCCCTGCAGAAGCAGCAGCCTCTTCCCTCACAGACTATCCTTTCCCTGCTCCAGAGGTCCCCAAGAACTTGAATCCTAGTCCCCACCCCTTTGACTACAAGCTGAGCCAATCAGAGTCCTTGCCTGAGCTGTCATCATATAGGGTCACCTTGAGGGAAAATCTCCCACTTTCCTTTCTGCTTGGGTCAGCCAGAGCTGGGAGTGGCCTTGAACTCTGCTCTTCCCTCCTACTCAGGGCAGGCTCATCAATATAGGGAGAGGAAAGGGCCAGGGTGCAGAAGGCAACAGAGCAAAACAGAGGGAAGGGTGCTGCCTAATCACGAGTGAGGTCAGCTCTACTCTGTCCTCCCCAGCCTCATGTCAGCCCTTGCTGCAGGTAAGCTAGTTGGTGTTGGGTTTCAGAACCTTAAAACAGAAAGTGTCCAAACAAATTTTCAAAACATAGATGTAATGGGTTGAATGGGTGGAGACGTGTCTACCTAGAGCCTTGGAATGTGAACTTATTTGGAATAAGGGTCTTTGCAGATGTAATTAAGGAAAGCACCTCAAGGTGAGAACATGCTGGATTGGGGTAGGCCCAAAGGCCAATGTCAAGTCCTCGTAAGAGACAGAAAGGAAAAGATGATGCACACGGAGGCACAGAGACAGAGGGGGCCACGTGAGAGTGGAGGCTGAAACCTGAGTGATGACACAAACCAAGGGACACCTGCAGCCACCAGGAGCAGGAAGAGGAAGGAAGGACCCTGCCCTAGAGCCTTCAGAGGGAGGGCAGCCCTGTTGTCAGCCTCGCAGGCACCTTTATTTCAGGAGAAGGACCTCCCACCATTTTGGTAGCATCTGTCTCTGATCCCAGCCCCAGTTGTGACAGCCAGGTGCAGACCAGCTCAGGTCGCCACAGGAAGCCTCTGTGTAGGCACATGCACTGCCCAGAAACAGGAGGAATTAACAGCAAATGCACTAACCTTGGTTGGAAAGTTGCTGTGCTCTCGTGCCCTTGAGTGGTTGCTCTGAGATGTTCCTCGTGGAGATCAGGTGAGCAGTCATGTGTTGGGGCCAGTGCACCCCTCCAGCCAACCTGCCCCCACGCTGCACCTGGGACCACACCTCCCAGTAAAGTCCTCACGCAGGAGCCTATGTCTCCTTTGTCTCCAGCTCTGCTTTCTGGAAATACAGGCTCAGGCTGGACCCACACATCCATCCATCCCTTCATCCCACTCAAATGAAGGTCTTCACAGAGAAAGCCAGTGAAGCGTCCTCAAGTACTGTGACTTCAAAAAGAAAGCAGTTTATTTTTCACTGCCGCAGAGTCTGGGTAGATGGGGAGCAGGTCCCTTCCTCTTGTTCTCTGCTGTCACCATGACCTATGTCGGAGTGTGCTGCCATCATATTCCTGCTGGCAGGAAGATGGAATGGGGGAAGGGATCTTTTGTAGGCTCTGCTCACACTACCTCAACCAAAATTTGGTCATATGATCATTCTTGCTGCAAGGGAAATCAGGAAAAGTGGTTTTAGCGAGATGCCAATGTCACCAGACAAACCTGAGGGATTTTGTGATCGAAAGGAAAGAAAAAGGATGAATCCCAGGAGACAGGACCCCCCTCTGCTGTAAACCAAACTGCTTCCTGGGATCTAGGACTTGGTGCAAAACAAACTGAGGGCCTTGATGGGAACACAGTGAACATGAGTGGCAGTGACCCAGGGGCTCCTAAGGGCTGAATCATTAGCATTCAGGAGAGTCCTAGGAGGCTGATACTCTATCATACCCATTTTACAAATGAGGAAACTGAGGCTCAGAATGCTAAGTAACTTTCCCAAGAGCAGGAAGTGCCATAGTTGGAATGTGACCCAAAGCACAGTCTCCTGAACCAACATTCTCCCTCTACACATGACATGGCCACCCTGGGGTCACAGAATTCCTACTTTCACCTCTTACTGCCTCTGGGTGGTCATGGTGGACAGACCCTAGGTCCCCTCCCCTTGCGTATGGGCAGGGCCTATGATTTGTGACAGGACATACACGAAAAGATTGTAACCTCTGCCTCGCGGGTTTGAAAAAGCATGATGCATGTTGTAAGCTGTCCAGTGAGAGGGCCACATGGTAGCAGATGGAGGGCAGCTCCAGCCTCCTCAGCCTGCACGTCACTGCCAAAACCTGTGACCACAGAAGCAGCCTGTCTCCCCAGTTGAACCTCAGATGAGGCTGCAGCCCCCCCAACACCTGAGTGCAGCTTTGTGAGATCCCGGAGCACAGGGCCCAACCTTGCTGTGCCCAGACCCTTGACACACAGGAATTAGAAGATAACAAATATGAGTTTGTTTAAGCTTCTAGGTTTGTGGTGACATTGTTACACAATCACAGACAACTAATACAATCTTAGTCCCTCTCTGAATGGGCAGCATGCTGGGCTTTCAGACATGTGCTCAGCAGGGAGCCCTTCTACCTGCCCAGCTGTGCTAGTTTCCTACTGATGTTACAACTGAGTATCACAATGTCCGTGTTTAAAACAACACATGTTTGTTCACTTGCAGTTCTGCAAGTCAGAATTGTGAAGTCAGTCTCACTGGGGATCACATGAGAGTAAGAACGTTGGTTCACAGGGGCCGCCCCAGGGCCTGTCAGCTGAGAGGCATCAGCAGGGCTGGGAAGGAAGCATTTTCTTGTCCCTTGCAGCTTCCGGAGATGGCCCACACGTCTCTCCCTTCAGAGCCAGCAGGGAAGCACCTTCTACTCTCCGCTGCCATCATCCCATCACTTCTGACTCTGATTCTTCTGTTGCCTTTTTATAAAAACACTTAGGACTTTCTTTGACTAGCCCAGGTAATCTAGGTTAGTTAACATGTATTCTTTTAAGATGCTAAATTTGTGATAATTTGGGATAATTGCTGCACAGCAAGAAAAAACTTAGACTATTTGTCCAGAGTTCTCCAGAAGGATATACAGAGATATATAATGGGGTTATTATGGGAATCGGCTTCAGGTCTTACACCTTCAGGACCACCTCCTCCAGGGAAGCTGATGGTGAAACTTCCAATAAGTCTGGGATTCCAAAGGTCCAAGAATAAGGAGATCTGATGTCCAAGGGCAGAAGAAGGCGGATGGTCCAGGTTAAGAAGAGAGTGAGTTTTATTCCACTCATCCCCTCAAGGATCGGATGACATTTGCCCATGCTGGTGAAAGCAGACCTTCTTTACTCAGTTTACTGATTTAGTGCTAATCTCTGCCAGAAATAGCCTCACAGACACACCCAGAAATGTTTCACCAGCTATCTGGGAATCTCTTAACGTAGTCAGTCGACACTTGAAATTATCACTCACTCTTTCTCTTATGTGATTAACTAATAGTTTCCTAATTGCAAAACCCTTTGTGTGTAAGGTGACATATTCACAAATTCTAGGCATTAAGAGACGCACACCTGTGGGGAGTATCATTCAACCTCTCACACTGGAACACAACCAATGCTGTTTTACCAAGATTCTCATCTTAGATTGTTGATTCATCTGTCCTAGAGCAACTACTACATGCCTGGCATAATTCTGGTCATTGCAAATAAATCCATGATTTCTGCTCTCCGGGGAGTGAGAGAAGAACCATCTAAACCAGGTGTCCTCAAACTTTTTAAACAGGGGGCCAATTCACTGTCCCTCAGACTGTTGGAGGGCTGGACTATAGTTTAAAAAAAAAAAAGCTATGAACAAATTTCTATGCACGTTGCACATATCTTATTTTGAAGTAAAAAACAAAATGAGAACAAATACAATTCACACCGAAGCATGTCGCCCACGGGCCATAGTTTGAGGACCCCTGATCTAAACAGTTTGTAAAGGAAAAATCGAAAGTTTATATTTCTTGGATGCCTACCATATATTTATTAGCTTTTGGCTGATCCTGTAATATATTGCTATGAACTTAGTGGCTTAAAATAATAGAAAAGTAAGTTCCCGCAGTTCTGTAGGTCACAAGTCCAACTTGAGCCTGAAGTGAAGGTGCCAGCACAGCTCTCCCTTCTGGAGATTTCCCTTGCCTTTTACAGTTTCTAGAGACCTCCTGCTTCTTGGCTCATGGCTCCTCCATTTTTAAAACCAGAAACTTCTATCTTAAGCCTTCTTGAGCCATCCTCTGCCTGGGTGTCTGTCTTCTGCCTCCCTCTTCCAGTTTTATGGACCCTATTGATTATATAAGGACCAAGATGATTCAGGATAATCGCCCATCTCAAGGACAACTGATGGGCAAACTTAATTGCATCTGCCTTCCCTCACTCCCCATGGCCATGAGCCTAATGCATCCCCAGGTTCTGGGGAGTAGGATATGGAGATTTGGGGGGCCATTATTCTGCCTACCTACATTGTGCCATATCAGTGCTAGCATTTTAAAAGTGTTATCTCATTTAATCCTCACAACAACCAAATAAAGTACTTTTATAATCCCTATTTTACAGATGGGAAAACAGGATAGAGTGGCTTGTGTAACATTCCCAAAGTCACAGAGCTGGAAGTAATAGTATTTGAAACCAGAAGGTTTAGTTCTAAATCCCACCCTTATAGACACTGCTTCACATCACCTCATGTGAAATGCCTGCTCGTGCCAGGCCTGTGTTACTTGTTAAAACTCTAAGAAACTGCCAATTTCCCTGATACAAAGAAACTCTCAACTTTCAAGTTTTCAACAGAGAATTTTCTTCAATTCTCTGTACTTCCAGGGCCCCATGCTACTGGTTACTGCTACCATGACCCACCTCTCTGTTCTGGGGGAGGTTAGGTGGAGTAGAGGTCTCCTTAGACACCCTTGCAAAGGTAGATTAAGGGCCAACAGCTGAGCACTTCCCTAAAACTGGCCTCTGAGAAGGGCCAAATCACCCTGGAACAAAGCAATGAAGGGAATTATACCTAGCAAAACTTCTCTCAAGGGCAGTATGACTGGAAAGAATTCTGTGATGGGCCCTGCACGTGGAAAAAGAAGACCCCCAAAATCAAGCTTGATGATGAAAAGATAGTTGATCTAATCTATCATAGAGATTAGGTTTGATTAATTGCAGAATTTGAATGCTGCAAGTTTGAGCCAGAATAGAATTGCTTTGGGTGGCGCCTATGCTCAGTGGGTAGGGCACCGGCCCCATATACTGAGGGTGGTGTGTTCAAACCCAACCCTGGTCAAACTGTAAGAGTAGAATTGCTTTGAAAGCAATGGAGATCTTGAGGCAGCCACCAGGGATCCCATTTCCCTATGCCTGCTCCCTTCCCCGGCATGAATAGCAAGTAAACATCTAGAGACAGTTGGTTTGAAGGGTAAATTATTAGTCTGCTCAGGGCTCCCACACATTTTTACTCTCTTTACAGAGACTCTTCCCTTTCACATCCTGTAGCACAGATGAGATGCAACCCAAAGCTTCTATCAGGATTTTTTTCCTTGGGTTGGGTGCAGTGGTTCATACCTGTAATCTTAGCACTCTAAGAGGCTGAGGTAGAAGAATCACTTGAGCTAGTTCAAGACCAGCCTGAGCAAAAGTGTGACCCTATCTCTACAAAAAACAGAAAAATTAACTGGGAGTGGTAGCGGGCACCTGTAGTCCCAGCTACTTAGAAGTCTGAGGCCAGAGGATTGCTTCAGCCCAGGTGTTGGAGGCTGCTGTGAGCTATAATAATATAACTGCACTCTAGCTTGGGTTACAGAGCAAGAGCCTATCTCAAAAAAAAAAAAAAAAAAAAAAGGATTTTTTCTTCCCTAAAGGCCAAAAGATTTCATAAGGGAATTAAATACGGTGAAGAATGTGAAATGACATCATATCAGCAGGCTACACCATCCTGGCTTCTGCCCTGCTCTATTCATCATCTCAGCACCTATTACCAGGAATGCCACTCTGCCAGACACATCCAGCTTGATGAACTCTAATCCAAAGAGGTGAAGGAGACTCCTCTCTCACCATCCCAATGCCCACCCTTCACGATTCAGCTTCCAAGCTTCATTTGATTGACACCAGAAAGGCCCTTTGCTGAGTAGGCGATTAAGCAGTGGAGCTCCCACAGCTCCTGCAGGAAAACTGTCTCCATCAAGCCCCTCATTCATAAAAGATTCACACACATGCACACACACACACTCACACACAAAGACCAGAAAGAAGAAAACCACAGAACTCACATGGAAGCCACAGCCATGCTCACAGAACTCAGTGAAGTAAGACTCATTAGCTCTTTTACAGAGCAGGAAACTGAGGCTCAGGAGATGACGCAACTTCTCCAAGCCACACCATAAGTAGCAAAGCCACAGTTTGATGAAGCTTTTTCAGATTGTGAGGCTTTTCACACTGTAAGCTTTTTTAAACCGTAAGCTTTTTCATGCTGCCTCCTTAAGACAAAGGAGAAAAAACAAGTGCTCACAATGGTCTTGGCCTCCCTGGCCCACACCCTTCTCATGGCACCACTTAGTATTTTAATGCAGAGAATTTCCATGTGGAAGAATCAAAAGCTTAGAGATTTTCCCTAGAAGGCCTCGGAGCTTGATTTCTCACAAATGGCCTCAAGGATGGAAAAAGTCTCCCAAATTGAGACTGGCAGGAGAGCAGGGTCCATTTTGTCTGACTTTCTTCTCTCCTTTCCTGGCACCGGTAGGCTCAGCTCATGCCAATGGAAAATTCCCAAGTGCCAAGCAGTTTTCAGATAATCTGCACGCAAAACAAAATGGAAAGACTTTCAGATAGTTCATGAAGGGTTAAGGTGGGGCTCCAACCAAAACACATATTTTTTCAAATTCCTGACATCTTTTTCATGTTGACTGGGGGTTTGTACCCAGCCTCAGCCTGTGACGGCTTCGGTCTGTCACTGAGACAGGCACTGGGTCATACAAGAAACTGTACTTGTGGCTTAAGAGGTCCCCAGACCCAGAACATCTGACCTCTACAAGGCCTGGGCTTGGAAAACCCCCTAGGAGTGAAGGGACTTCTGGAGGGGTGAGAAAGAGGACTTTGTGCTGGCTCAGACTTAAAGAAGGCAGACAGAGGTGGAAATTTAGAGTGAGTGAAAAAGAACAAGAGAGCAAGAGAGAAAATGACTGGCAAAGGGTCCCTATACGAGGTTGGACCATTAAGTTCGCAAATCCATTCTAGAAACAGCGCTATGTACCTCCTTGCTGAATATCTCTATTCTTACCTTCAAAGTCCTCCACTTGGCCATCTGGAGACCATAGCCACGTTGCCTCAGTCCATGGCTTGGAAAATATGTCCAGGTCTCAGAGACATTGGTACACACCAAAAGAAAATGGAAGCAAGAGTTTGGAGTCAAGTGACACAACATCTAGCTTGGGTTCAATTCCAGCCCCACCAGTGGCCAGCTGCATGACTTCAGCAAGTCCCTTGTCTTTTCTGAGCCTCTAGGTCTCAATTACAGGGTGGGGTCCCAAATGAGCATTCCATCCTGACACTCACAGAGGTCTCCCTATTTCAAGAACAGGCCAAGAGACTCTCTCCTCTCTCTTGGACTCTAGGGGCCAGGGCTGATTTCACAGCTGCAATTCTCTACCAGGATGGTGTTACCTGAGACTCGCACAGAGCCTCATATAATGTGTGAGTCCCATCTCAAAAGAGATATAGCCCTGAGATGGAGACGGGCAGTTTCCACAAAAACCCTGCAGGGAAAACTACAGGACCTGCTAGAAATGAGCCCAGCCTTTGGCATAAACATTGACCTAAGATTGCTGTACTGGATCTCCAGAAGCCAGGCCAAGGTTTGACAGCTATCCACTGACCACATATGGGAGAGTCCTGAGAAGGTCTAAACTGGTGCCTTCTTTTAAAACTTTTCCCAATGATATATATTACGTGGGTCTCTATGAAAGTTTTGAGACAGATTGTGCTATGGTCTGTTATTTCACTTCCAAGAAACAGATGACAACATCCTTTCTGATTCAGCTAGGCAAGTTTCAACTTGCTCAGCTTAGCATTGTTGCTGGGAGGGCTTCATTTGTTCCCATCCACAAGGGTCTTACATTTCTCATTTCCCAATGGTATGTGTTACACATAGATTTCTGTACCAGATTACCCACAAGCTTGGTGTCTTTAAACAATAGAAATATATTTTCTCTCTTGGTTCCAGAGGCCAGAACCCTGAAAACCAGGTGTTGGCAGGGCCATACTCCTTCATATGGCTCTAGGAATGACAGTTTCTTTGTCTCTTCAGCTCCTGGTGGATGTGGGCTTCCTTCCACATCACTCCAATCTCTGCCCCCCCCAGCCACGTTGCCCACCCTGTGTGTCTCCTATGAGGACACTTGGACATTAGATTTAGGGCCCACAGAGAAAATACAGAATCATCTCTTGACCTCAAGATCCTTAATGTGATCACAACTGAAAAGATCTTTACTCCAAATAAGATCCCATTCACAGGCTACAGGGATTATCACATGGCTGTATCTTCTGAGGGAGCCACCCACCATTCAACCCAATACAGTGAATATTTGAACCTTTGACAAGTTTTGTACTTCATATAATGAAATTGTATGAGAATGAAACCTCCAGTTTTTAGTATGAGGAAGCTGAAGCCCAAAGAACACTTGACTTGTGTCAAGTCACATGGCTAAGGAACTGTGAAGCTTTGAGAGCACATTTTGGTATGTGTCATTGTGTACTGGTGTGCAAGAAAGAGGTTGATCGACATGGGCTGATGTAAACTGATATCCAAAACCTATAGTTAAATCAGAAAAGGAAGCTACAAAGTGCTGTTCGTAGCCTGATTGTGTGATGTTACATTCACACCTGAGTGTGTTTATGTACATGCAGGCCTTAGGTACTACACAGGCTCAGAGACAGACCTGACCCTACCTGGTTTTCTCTACTCAGCAGAATACTGCTTTCAACCTAGCCTTGCAAAGCTTCTCTTTCTTCATCTATGGTATAGGAAAAAGGATGCTTAGCTCCTGGGTCATCATTATGAGACAGCAGCTACAAGACACCTGATCAACTGAGTGATGGACAGTTATTATTGTCTTTGTTATCAATGTTCCAAAAAAAGGTCTCTACTTCCACATGAACATTGCTGAGTAAATTAATACATTCATTTCCACGTCTTCCAAACAATCCACTAAAATGACAGAAAAGTAGTCAAAAAAGGCATAATTTACAAAAGCAGGGCTGGGCATGGTGGCTCATACTTGCAATCTCAGCATTTCGGAAGGTGAAGGTGGGATGATCACTTGAGTCCAGGAAGTTGAGACCAGCCTGGGCAATACAGTAAGATCTTGCCTCTACAAAAAAAGACCCAGCTACTTGGGAGGCTGAGGTAGGAGGATTGATTAAACCTAGGAATATGAGCTTACAGTGAGCTATGTTGACATCACTGAACTCTACCCCAGCAACAGACTAAGACCTTGTCTCAAAAAATAAAACAAACAGGGGTGGAGCAAGATGGTGGATTAGAAACAGCTCCTTACTAGCCAATCTTAGCAAGACAAGGGAACTAGAACTCTAGCCATCTCTGGCTGGAGGAACTTACACAGAGACATTACTCCAAGGGCACAGTCCAGCAGTGGTGGACTTCAGTAGAGGAGGAGGTCTGGAGCTGAGGAGTGCTGGCACAGAAGGCAAGTGCTTGCATACAGGGACCAGCCGACCAGCCTCACAAGTCTGGGGAGAGGAAAGGGTTGTCCTGCAGCGTATTAATTTTGTACTAAACAGCTTCAGTGAGCAGTTTAAACTGCTTAAACAAGTGAGGGTAATTAAAATAACAGCATCCAGCAGCCAAGATTGAATACCAGGTGGCATGGATCTCCCATCAGCTTGGATGCTAATTGTGAGGTACCATTGTGGAAAGGCCATGCAGGAGGAACAGGTCACAGGGTCCTAGTGCATGGCTGGCTCTGGCACACTTGCTGAGCTCAGGCAACCATCCTTAGGATGAGCTAAGTGGACCCTGCATCCCCACAAAGGTCATATTGTTGCCAGGGGGCACTGTTTGACATACCTCCTAAGGAAACTGGTGAGAGCTTTAGGACACACATAGGGACTGAATGCTGATGAAGAGACCAGGCCCTCATTGAGGGCAAATAAGTCAGGAAGATAGGACCTGATCCTCTCTACAACTAGAAAGTGACTTCTGGCTTCCATTTTACATATAGTAAAAGAAGCAGTGTGTGTGTTCTCCATCTCAACACCACAGCACCACCTGCTGTCCAGGTAATACATGTATTTTATACACCTACATATATATAACTTCTTCCTTCTTTTTTCTCCTTTTCACAAGTTTTTCCTTAGTTTTTTCCCCTTCTTTTTTGTTTTTCTGGTTGTTATTGCCTTTGGTTTTGTTTTTTTCCTCTGGTTGTATTTTTATTTTTTCATTTTTACTTTCTTCAACAGTAAAGGCTTCTTCATTTTATTTATTTATCTATTTTGCAGTTTTTGTGGCCAGAGCTGGGTTTGAACCTGCCATCTTTGGTATATCAGGCTGGTGCCCTACTCCTTGAGCCAAAGACACCACCTGGGCTTCTTCATTTTTGTTAGGGTTTTTCAGCCCCTTTTATTTTTTTCCTCCCTTTTTACTTCTCTCCTATTTTCTCTCTTCTGGAAGAGATTTTTCAATTTTTCTCATTTTTCACACATAAATTTCTCATACAAAAGATACCCCCCTCTTTTTCCTTTATCTTTTATATTCATCTTTTAAAGATTCTTTATCTGTTTTTATTTTTATTATTATTTTTCTTGCTTTTCTCTGAGTGCTGCAGGATCATGGCATTGGTCCGGCTGGAGATGGGTCACAACATTAATCTGGCTCAAGGAAGTCATAAGCTCACAGTCTAGGGTGTTATTCTAGCTTTTACCTTTGTAAAGATAATACTAGTAGGTCCCCACTGTGACATACTGTTGTTTTTGTTTTTTGTAAGTTTGTTTTTCTTTCATATACAGTGGAGGTGGGGTTTTGCTTTTCCCTAGACTGGCAAAGAGCTCCTGACTTTAAGGAACTCACCCAGCCTGGCCCCTCAATGGGTGAGATTTGCAGGTGTGGTCATACCACCCTCCTATCACCACCATTTCTCCTGTTGGTCTCTTTCTCTCTTTCTGTCTTTCTTTTCTCCCATTCTTTAATTCTTTTATTTCAGCCCCTTTCCTTTTTTTTTTCTTCTCTTTATCTTTTTCCTTTCTTTCTCCCTTCTTACTCTTTACTCCTCTCTTCCTTTTTGCCTTATAACAAAGTCCACTTCAACATCTAAGCTCTGAGACAAGGTAACTTAAAGTGAAGAAGGTAATGAGAAGGAAAATGTAGGGGGAGGAAGTGAACAAGAAAAAACACACACACAAGGAGGAACGAACAGAAAAATTCTGACAACATGAAAAACCAAAACACAGAACCTCCAACAAAGGACCATAAGGCAGCTACCCCAGAGGATTCCACCTATAATTAATGAAAATGACAGAAACATAATTTAAAATGTGGATGGCAAAGGAAATAAGGGTAATTGATGAGAAAGTGAAAAAACAAACAAGCAAAAAAGGATAAAAGATATGAATAATATAAAAAGGATATGACAGAGCTTAAGGAATTGAAGGACTCTATCAGGAAATTTAAAGATGCAGTAGAAAGTGTCAATAACAGATTACACCACAGAGGAGAAGATAATGCTTTTGAGCTAACTCAGATAGTTAAAGAAGCAGAAAAGAAGAGAAAAAAAGCAGAACACTCACTAAGAGAATTACAGGACCCCAGAAGGCATTTGAACATAGGAATTACAGATATCCCTGAAAGAAAGAAGAATGTCCTAAAGAAATGGAAGCTCAACTGGAGCATATCACAAATAAAAATTTTCCAAGTTTCAATAAAGATTCCAAACACACCCTTTAGAGGTATATCAAACCCCAGGTCATGTCAATACAAATACAGCATCTCCAAGACACATTGTAATGAACATGTCCAAAGTCAAGACGAAAAATTAAATTCTGCAAGCAGCCATGAATAAGCACCAATTGACCTACATGGGCAGAGCCATTAAAGTGATAGTAGACTATTCAGCTAAAATTTTCCAAGCCAGAAGAGAATGCTCACCTACCTTTAACCTTCTTAAATAAAACAATTTTCAGCCCAGAATTCTGTATCCTACTAAACTAAGGTTCAGAGTTGATGGAGAAATCAAGTATTTTACTGATATGCAAACATTAAGGAAATTTATCACAACAAGACCATTTCTATAGGAACTACTTAGACCTATTCTCCACATTGATGGACCTCCATCACAATGGGCCACCAGCAAAGTAAACACCCAGAAACTGATGGACAAAATTCAGCTTCCACAATGGCACAAAGGACAAAAGTAAGCAATGCATTTTCATAAAATAAGGTGACTAGAACTCAGCCACACTTATCAATTCTCTCAATAAATGCCAATGGTTTGAAATCCCTACTGAAGAGGCACAGGCTGGTCATTTGGATAAAAAAGCATAAGCCATCTATGTGTTATCTACAGGAAGCACACCTAACCTTGAAGGAAAAAGCAAGACTCTGGATAAAGAGATGGAAAACAATATTTCAAGCAAATGGAAATCAGAAGAAAAGATTGAGGGGATTGTCCACATGTAAGCTCTTCATACCCAGAGCCAGAGAATAAGAACCTGGGAATGAGTAGCCCAGGGGTTCTAAAGACAGGACAAGAGATGCGTGGAGAGCACAGGCCTGGTGGGGAGTTCCTCATCACAGGCAGCCATGCTATGCCCTCACTGTCCTCCACTGAGAAGAAACCAGAGGGATTCAACCACTCTAGAGAAACACACTGACTAAGGTGGTAGACCTACAGAGACTGTCATTTGGGCTGCCCTGATGATGTGGATGGATACTTGCTTTATTGCTTGACCAGGTAATACACCTGCTGACAAGCCCATCCCACACTCACAGAGCTCTTGTTCAACTCTTTTGGGCAAAGATCAACAGTCATTTGCAGAACATCTTGTAATATGAAAGAGGAAGACAAAATGCAAAAAGGGAAAAAGGAACACAGTAAAAAGAGAGACAATGCAACCTGCAGACAAAACTCTTTTAAAAGTCTGTTACTTCAAGCCAGAGTGAAACAAAACATTGCATATGTGAAATAAGAACAGGATGCTATACTAATGCGGGATATTCAGAGAATATGGGAGCTCTTAACTATAGCAAATGTGAGAGCAGAAATGAAAGCATCGAGGAATAAAAGATAAAATAGAGGAAGTCTTTTAAATACAATATAGGAGAGAAGAGATTTTCAAAGATTTTTTAAAATTAAAGGATTTATCTGAGCAGCCTAACATCTAAACAAAAGGATATTATAGGAATTCTGACAAGAGAAGTGATCAAAATTAACAATTGGGGTACAGGTTGAGTATCTCTTATCAGAAATGAGGGCACCAGAAGTGTTTCCAATATTGGATTGTTTTCAGATTTTGGAATATCTGTATATATGTTGATATCTTGGGGATGAAAGCTGAGTCTAAACATGAAATTTATGTATACATTATGCAGATAGCCTATAGAAAATTTTATACAATATTTTGTTTTATTTATTTTTATTTTATTTTTATTTTTGAGACAGAGTCACACTCTATAGCCCTGAGTAGAATGCCATAGCATCATAGATTATAGTAACCTCAAACTCTTGGGCTCAGACATTTCTGCCCCAGGCTTCTGAGTAGCTGGGACTAGAGGAACCTGCCAGAATGCCCAGCTAGATTTTTTATTTTTAGTAAAGATGTGGTCTCACTCTTGCTCAGGTTGGTCTCAAACTCCTGATCTCCAGCAATCCACCTGCCTTGACCTCGCAGAGTTTTGGGATTACAGGCATAAGCCCTAATTTTATACAATATTTTGGATAATTTTGTGCATGAAGCAAAGTTTGTGAACATTGATCCATCAGAAAGCCAAGGTACCACTATTTCAGCCACCCATATGGACAGTCTTTGGTTATCCAACATCATCATTATTCCTGACTCTGAATTTACATGCTGCTAACAAGTACTCATTGCTCATACTTATCCACACATAAGTACTTAACAGAAAAAAAGTATGACATACCATAAATATAGTGAAAAAATAATATGTTCAGGATATCAGCAGAACACTTGTGTCAACAACAACAACAAACCAGAGCAGGCTTCCAATCTCCACCTCAGATGCTGGGTTTTGATGAAAATTGCACATTTTTTTAGGCAAGAAGAAACATGAGAAGCAGTTGAAGTAACCAGAAAGTGGGTCCTCTGAGGATGAGGAGGTATTCTGCCAGATAGCTTTTTAAAAATGTTTTTTTCCCAGAGTCACATGTCCCATTAACAATTTTGTCTTACAAGTCTCTCACTGATTTTTGTAAACTGACATGATGTCTTGTTCTGTGATGAATGTATGCTTCTCTAGTCCTTCAGTAAGCCCATCGCAAATTTTCACCATGTCATCTATTGACATGTTTTCTTCCACATTAACATCATCTTCTTTGTTACTACTATCACCAGCACCTTGATTCAAACCCATTTTGCCTATTTCACTATTGGTCAATGAATGAACAACTGAGGTCTCATTATGGATGTTAAAATTTCCTATATCCACTTCTTCCAGTTAAGTAATGAACTCTTAAGTGTATTTTTTCATATATATAGATAGATAGATAGATAAACACATATGGAATTATCGTCACTGACCATAATCAAAGAACAGAGGTGGTTCCAGGCAAACATAACTGTGCCTTTAGCCACCATGCTCCAAGCACTGGCAACAGGATATATGGCATCCTTCAGGCTAAACCTCTTTTGGAAACCTTCCACATCCACACCTCTGCTCACTGCTTCTAGCAGTCTGTTCAAAAAAATGTTTTTTATGTTTACTCTTCTTTGATCCACTCTGGACACATAGCTGAATTAATGAAGTAATGTTTGAGAAAAAGTACATGAGATAAACATTTTTGATGAGAATTTCAGCTGAAAGATGAGGAGAATAGTTGTCAAGGAATAAGAAAACCTGGCAGTTATCTTCTAGTCCTTTCAGTTTCCCTGCAGTGAGCATGAGCTGCTGGTACAAGATGTTTGTGAAACCAATCAGAAAAGATGTCCCTGGTGATCCATAATTTTTGTTATCTTAATAATGGACTGGTAAGAAATTCACTTTTTGAAAACAATGAGGACACAAGATTTGGCCAATCACAGTCAGTTAACATTTATGCATGCCTGCTGCATTAGCACATCCCAGCACAGACATTGTCCTTGGCATCCTTAATTCCTACAGGGGTTGTCTCATCAGCTCTAGTCAGTGTCTTTCTAGGGCAATAATGCCAAAACAGTGATGTTTCATCAGCACTGCCGACTTGTTCTGGCATCAGGTTTTTATCATCAAGGACCTTGGCAAACCCATCAATGACTTTTTCCATTGCTTCATTAGTAGCAGATGTTTTATCACCACAAATCTCTAAAAAATTGAATGTTCTGTCTTTTCTTAAATTTTTGCAATATGCCTGTTGAATATTGTGATAGATTGTTGCTTGCTTCTCACTCAGGATTCTATGAAGTGGCATGTGTTCCTAGTGGGGCTGATGGAGCCACCCTTTCAATTCACAGACAAGATCATCATTTTTAGATTTAGGTATTGTTTTCTTATGTTCAGTTAATTTCTGTTTATCACTTTTAGCATAGAACTTCAACAGTGTATTCTTCTGTTTCTTTAGGGCATACCTGGTGGCCAACACCAGATTCTTCTGTAAGATGCTTCTCACTAACATTGCCATCCATTTTCTGCGCTATAGATAAACATAAATTCTCTTTTCCTTATCACTGCTACTGATAGGAGTAGCAGGTGGCAGAACTTTGTGACATTTTCAACAACAACTTTATACCACAGAGCAGAGAAAAAACAAAAAAAAGGAAATTTTTTAAGTAAGTAATTCACATCCCACTTGACCCCACATGGGACATTGTGGGGAACCTGACATCAGCATGTCTGGCCTCCACATGCACCATTTAATTTATCCTTTGTGGGTGTGCATGAGTGGGGGGAATATTGGTATGTGCAGAAAAGATATATCACAACTGAAGGAGGATGAAAAGAAACCCCCTGCTTGGAGACACTAAATAAACTGTGTTATACCCCTGCATTTTGTCTATGACCTCTCACGTGAGGTCAGATGTGGAATTTTCCACTTGTGACATCATAGTGGCTCTCAAAAATTTTCAGATTTGGGAACATTTCAAATTTTCAGATTATGGATTCTCAACCTATTCTTTCTCATAACTGAAGGCCAGAAGTTTCCAGATTAAAAGGGCTCACCCAGGCCCAGCACAAGCAATTAAAAAAAAAAAACGAACCATACCAAGGTACATAATGATAAAATTCCCAAGTCACAGAGATTAAAAGAAAAAAAATCCCAAAACCTATAGAGAAAGAAAATAAGAATCAGAATGACATCAGACAATTAATAGCTGGAAGCAATATCACAGAGAAATAGTCCTCAGATTGGAGTAGGTACAATTCACCACTCAACCAAACTATTACTGAGTTGCAAAAATAGAATGAGGACAGGTTCAGATACAAAAAATTTGAAATTTTACCTAACAGGGAACCTGTCTCAGAAAGCTGCTGAAAGCAGGGTTCCATGAAACAGGAGATAAACTTAGCAAAGGGAAGTCATGGAACCCATGAAACCAGAAATCCAACCCTGGGAAGAGGGGCAAAAAGGACTCTCAGATGATTGAGTAAGAGGAATTCGAGGCTGACACTGCATTGATCTATTGGCGTTCTCCAGGATAAACAGCTCCAGGAGGAAGGGGAGGGATGGATTACATGGCATGTGCAAATTTACCCACCATATTTCTCCATTTCTGAGAGAGTGAGAAGATGAATTAATAGCAGGCACATAGGAAACCAAATAAAATATAAAGGCAATTAGCAACTTTAAGAAGAAAAGGTTGTTTAAGACAGGAAATGAAATTAGAGTTAACTGACGTGTTATATGACATGACTTTGGACCATTATTTTTGTGATCATAGTAGCAAATGCAGAATATTGATAATAGAAATTTAATAGAATAAATGATACTCTAAAATAAAACTGGTGACGGCGTATTGGGGAAAACAGTGTGAGAGTTAATTTTCATCTTTGGAGTAAGAAGTCAATTGACTGTATTTAATATTAAAAAAATCAAAGACTATCAACACAGAGAATGTATTTAGAAAGAGGTAAGAAAATGCCAGAAGAAATAACTAAAAGTTGAAAATGCTGGCATCTGCAAAAAAGAAGTGGGATGGGCAGAGGCAGGGTGGGAGCTTCAACTCAGGGTGGGAGTTTTTCATTATAAGCCTTTTAGAACCATTTGACCTTTAAAACTATGTAAGAGTAATAAAAAAATCTAAATTAATTTTACAACCAACTTTTACAAACTAACAACCTCTAGGGAATAAGAGTAGAAATATTCTCTGTACACTTACATATTTTGCAATGGGAATGTATTTAAGTATGGCTTATATTAAAACAAAAACTAATATTTTTTATTTTATTGTATTTATTTATTTATTTTTGCAGTTTTTGGCTGGGGCTGGGTTTGAACCCGTCATCTCTGACATATGGTGCCGGCACCCTACTCCTTTGAGCCACAGGTGCAACCCCCCAAAACTAATTATTTTAATGGTTAAAAAAGGGGGGGATGTTAGATTTGCATCGAGGACTCTGACTGGATGGAGGTATCATCTCAGGACTCTGTAGGGGATAGAACTTGGACCAACAGAGGGAACAGGGGAGGACCCTCCCAACTGGGAAAACACATGGAATATTTGGCTCAAAACAAGAAACCCACATGGAGATTTTGGTTTTAAGCTTTGGAAAACATTTGTTTTCATTCCTCGTAAAAAAAGTGGATGACGAACAGAGTTATTTGAAAAGAGATTTTAACGAGGAAAAAACTCATCACATTTCATTAGCATTCTCCTACCAGTCCATTCTGAACAAGTCCAAGAGCTGATTTTAAGAGTTTCTGTTTCTTTATGATCTCCAGTGAAAGTCATCAACACCAGGAAAGGGTTCAGAGTTTGTTTATTATTTCCATTTTTTCTTTTTATGTTCTTTCTTCTAAGTGTTTTGCTTGATTTATATTTTGCAGCCGCTTTCCAGTGCCTTCAGAGTTTACATATGTGTTAAAAAGGCACTTGTGCAGGCTAGCATAGGTTGCTCAGTGTGAGTGGATTGGAAAAGTATGTGCTTTAAAGACACACAGAAGTTAATTTGAATTCCAGATCCCAGTTGGTTAACTGTGTGATCCTAAACAATTGACTCATCCACACTCTCATCCGGGAGTCCCTGAAACACGCAGATGAGGATTGCATCTTGTCAGGCTGTTGATGTGAATGTTAAGGATCAAGCAGGAAGAGCCTGTGGGTGCTCAGAAGGGACTCTTCCTCTCCCCCACCCTCAAGATGCTGCTGCCTGCCTGTTACCCCAGTGCGTCTGGGTGGAATCCCCCATTCACCTGCAGTTAGTCTAAATTTTAGAACATGTCTCAGAAACCCTCGTCTGTGACTGTCCCACAGATATCCAGACCAACAGTGCCCAGGGAGAAATCAGCAAAGCCCTTGCTTACATTTCAGTGGTACAAAAAGGGACAGGAAACAAATAATGACTTGGGGTGAGAAGTGCTAAGAGAGAAAAGGAAGGAAGACCAAGAGCTTCCTGGAAAAAGGAAGGTGGACCCTGTGTAATCTCAGAATGGGAGCAAAAGAAGAGGTACTTGAATGATTCTCTTCTCCGTTAGGGGCAGAGAAAGACGACGAATCAGGAAGATCATCCAGCGAGCTCTCCTAAATCAGCTGGAAAACGAGAGTTGGGTTGCATTTTGTGAGGAGATTTTACCTGGAGCTGTGGCTCGGGTTGTGCTGTGAGTGGCAGGGTGCTGGTTGCTGTGCGTGAACTGAGTGGCAGGGTGGAGGTTTAACACAGGAGGCAAGTCTTGCACCAGCTGCTAGAGGCCGGGAGCTACCACCGGGAGCTGTGGAGGTCTGGGACGTGAGGAAGCCTTTTTGCAGTTTTCAGTTCTCAGAAATGCTTCAAGTGGATAGCCTGAAAGAGTGGGCTCACCCGAACACTACATAGCAGTCAGATTTGAGGGCTGATTGGAGCGGATTTGCCACTGGTTTGGCAGTGGTATAAACAGCCATTCTGGGAAGGTCCTGGCAGCAAGGAGTCGGCCTTTATGGAAAGGTCATGAGAAGGTCGTGAGGGCCAGCCTCCTAGGGGACATAGCCATTTTAGTTCCATCTGCATGTCTCCAGGCATGATAGGCTCAGGGACTCCAGCACCCCATAAGAACTGTTGTCTGGGGACATGGTGAGACCTGCCTCTAAAGGATTCTGGAGAGATCTGAGTTCCCCACATGGCAGAACCTGAATGCTGAGGAAATAATCAGGCAATCACTATGGGCAATTAAGTTAGGGATCAGGTTTATGCCTGGGATCTAGAGAGAGACGTTATCAGCTTTGTTTTCCATCCCCTAAAACTATAGCGTTACCTGATCTCCTGGAAATATGTTGCTACTAAAGTCAGACCCTCCCGTCATATACATATATGCTTTTATGTATATATGTATACATATTTACTTTTTATTTTTTCATTATTTTTTCCTTTCCTTATTATTTTTTATCTTTCGTTCTGTTTTGTTGTTGTTGTTCCTTTATTTGTTACTAAGGTTGCTTATTTTGGTTATTAGAGCTTTTCAATATTTTGTATTGATGTGTTTTGTTTCTTGCTTATTTGTATGGTTGGTTCTTTTCTTAAATTCTGTTTTTACTTTCAGCAAGAGCAAGGGCTCTGGTATTTGTTGGCTACAGTATTTTAGCCTCATTTATTCTCTATCCATATTTTACTCCAGTACATTCTCTGTTTGGACAGAGATTCTCCTACCTTTCTCATTTCTCCCACATTAATTCCCTCTGCAACAGCTAAGATATCCCCTCTTTTTCTTGTCTTCCTCCTTTCCATCTTTATTCTACTCCCGTCTCTCTCCTCCATTAGATATAACGGTATTTTTAAATTTCCTTTATCTATTCTTATCTTATTATTATTTCTTTTTTCCTCCATTTTTCCCCCCCTGAGAACTTGGGGAACATAGCTGTGGTCTGGCAGGTAGGCCACAGCAGTTGGTTCAAGGGGGCTAAGATACCTTTCTACTTCTGACCCTAGGAAGATAGTATTGGCAAGACCATGCTGAAAAATTTTTCTATTTCATTTACATTCTTACTTAATTTTTCCTTAGTGTTTTTGGTTTTTGCTCTTTTCCTTCCCTTCCTAGTTTTAGCAGAGGAAGGATCTAGCTCCACTCAGGCTGGTAAGGACTGCCTGATTTTGAGGAACCCTCCTAGTCCAGCCCCCTCAAAACCCTTGGTTTACAAGCGTGGCCTTAGCACTGTGCTAATCAATACCATTTCTTCTATCACTCTCAGTTCTCTTCTGACCTCCTTCCCTCCTGTTCTTCATGTTTTTTTCATTCTTCTATTATTTCCTCCAGTTTTTTCTTTCCTTCTTTTCTTTTACTCTTTCCTTATTTTTTACTCTTTCTTTTCTTTCCACCTGTTTCTGCCTGCCTAATGCTCACCATTCTCCTCATTTTGGCCTCATACCAAGAGGTCTCTTCATTATATAAACTCTGAGAGAAGGTAATTTGAACCAAAGGAGGAACTGAGAAGAAAAAACTGCATGAAAAGGTGAATAAAAAGAAAGCATACATGAAGAGGAACCAACAGAAAAATTCAGGCACCATGACAAACCAAAATATAACAACTCCTCCAAGGGACCACAAGGCAGCTAAGAAGATTCATCTTATAAAGAATTAATGAATCTAACAGAAAGGAAATGTAAAATATGGACAATTAAAGGCTCAATGCCTGTGGCACAATAGTTACAGTGCCAGCCACATACACTCAGGCTGGCAGGTTTGAACCTGGTCCAGGCCAGCTAAAACAACAATGACAACTGCAACAATAACCAAAAAAAAAAAAGCCAAGCATTGTGGTGGGTGCCTGTAGTCCCAGCTACTTGGGAGGCTGAGGCAAGAGAATTGCTTAAACCCAAGAGTTTGAGGTTGCTATGAGCTGTGACACCACAGCACTCTACTGAGAGCAACATAGTGAAACACTATCTCAAAAAAAAAAAAAATCATATGGATGATTAAGACAAGAAAGGGAATGGATGAGGAAATAGAAAGACAGAACCAAAAGTCAGGTGAGAGATATGTAGACTATAGAAAGGCCATGACAAGCTTAAGGAAATGAAGGAGACAATCAGGGAATGTAAAGATGCCGTAGAAAGTATCAAAAATAGATTAGACCACGAAGAAGAAAGAACATCAGAATTAGAGGATAAAGTCTTCAACTTAACATAGGTGGTTTCAGAGTTAGAAAAGTAGAGAGAGAAAGCAGAGCAGGTGCTTAGAGCACTATGAAACTCCATGAGGCATTTAAATTTATGGATAATAGTAATCCCTGAAAGGGAAGAAGATTGTCCCAAAGGTATTGAAGCCCTACTGGAGACTATCATCAGTGAAACTTTCCAAAGTTTTACCAAAGATCCTTACAGACTCCTCTTAGATGCATATCAAAACCCAGGTGATCTCAACTCTAACAGAACCTCTCTGAGATACATTGTAATGAACCTGACCAAACTCAAGATGAAGGAGAAAAATTTCCAAGCACTAGGAGTAAGCACCACTTGATCTACAAGGGCAGAACCATTAGGATGACAGCAGACTTTTCAACTGAAACTTTCCAAGCCAGAAGAGCATGGTCTTCCACCTTCAATATCCTTAAACAAAATAATTTTCAACCCAGAATCCTATATCTTCCTAAACTTAGCTTCAAAATTAACAGAGAAATCAAATCTTTTCCAGATATACAAGCACTGAGGAAATTCATCACAATAAGACCAGCAATACAGGAAATACTTAGACCTAGTCTCAATATTGAATACCACAATGTACTACCACCAAAGTAAACATCTAGAAGCCAAAGGCCAGAATTTAGCTTTCACAATGGCACAAAGCATTAAACTACACAACAAACTACCTCGTAAGAAAATGAATAGAATTCTACCACAACTATTGTTACTTTCAATAAATGTCAATGGATTGAATTCCCCACTAAAGAGGCACAGGCTGGGTGATTGGATAGAAGAACACAGGTCATCTATATGCTGTCTCCAGGAGGTACATCTAGCCCTGAAAGACAAATCAAGACTCAAGGTTGGAATTCTGAAAAGATGGCTGACAAGTAGCAACCCTGGGCAGAGGCTCCTGAGCACACGAAGAAAACCTGGTTGGAATTGGACTCTATGAAGCCAAAGTTGGGGAGCTGAGCCAAAAAAGAAGTTCATCAAGCTGTAACTTCAAGGAAGGGCATTCAAGAAAACAAATTACAGGTACAAAGTCTATTGACTAGAGGACAGGAGATCCCTTCTCCGAGCAGGAGGCCTGCTTCAGGCTATCTTCAAATGAGAAGGAAACAAAAGGCCTCTCATTTTACCTCGCTGGAGAGAACTGCTAAACTCCAGGTCTCTTTCTCCAGGGAAGTCCCACTTATGAACCTAGACACCATCCTGCAAGGCATAAAATTGAACAGATATTTTCCCGACAAGTCCAAATTCCCAGTCCATCCTTTCCCCCTCACACGGTGGTCTGAAGTTCTGCCCCCTGCAGAGCACAGAGCATTTGGTCTTGCCCTGAGAGATGTGGGCATAGTGTGGACCACCAACCATCAGGATGGAATCTGTGACTAACAGGGAAGAAAGAAGGAGGTGTGGGAAGAAAGGGACACTTGGCAGGAGGAGGAGAAGTCCCCTAGGTTATGACTATACCCAGCCAGCGGTGGTGTTGACTCTCAGTACAGGCTGTGTCTGGTGGGACGGGGTATAGAACCCCCAGCTCTGATGGCACCCACAGTGGGAGAGTGGTTGCCCCATGTGGACTGAGTTCAGCAGACAGGGCTGGTCCCCACACCTGCTGGGCCTGCAAGCAGAGGCTTGCTAGGCATGGCCTGTGACCTGAGAGCAAAGATGTGGTCCCCTGATCCCAACAGAACCCTTGACATTGGCTTACTGGGTGTGAACCAAGACCTAAAGGCTAAAGCGTGGTCCCCTGTCTCCAACAGAGATGGTGAGCAGAGGTGTACTGGGTGAGCACTGAGAGCTGTGGACAGAATGCGGTGCCCTAACTCTAACAGAGCCTGTGAACAGAGGCTTGCCAGGCAGTGGACTGAGACTGGTAGGTGGGGAGTATGGTCCCCTGACTCCAACTGGTCTGGCAAGCAGAGGCTAGCTGGGTTTGGACTGAGACTGGTTGGCAGGGGCATGGCCCCTGGCACCAAATGGGCCTGTGAGCAGAGAAGCTGACAACAGTGTGGACTGAGTCTGGTGATTGGAGGCGTGGGTCCCTGGCTCCAATTGTGCTGTTGGGAGACACTTGAATCCCTCTCTGTTGAACAGGGTTTGCACTGCCTGTGACAATTTAATGGGAACTCATGTCTGGGCTGTCCGCTCTGGGACATTCTGAGGTTGACCTTCGAAATTCTCTAGCAAAAAACAACTGAAGTGTGGGGGCTGGGTGCCACAGCTGTTTGTATCTCTTCACAGTTGAGATTTAAACCTAATACTGTGGTTTCTTAGGCTAGAGTAGATGTTGGCTGATATCAAAACAGAGCTAGCGTACACTATCTCACCAAGTAGGTCCTCAGAGTCTCTGGACAAAACTCTGAAAGGAGCCTTTGTAAGGTTGTAGGAGATATTCCACAATTGCAAAACCTAGTGCTTTGGTAAGGGGCTATCTCTACTACCTGGGAACCCAATTCAACCTCACCCTACCAGTTCTAATAATAAATGGTGGAAAATAAACATGGTGTGGAACCAACAGAAGAACTCTGGCAACATGAATAACCACAGTAGATCAATTGCCCCAAGAAATGACAAAGGAGATACAACTGAAGATGCTATGCATAGACAAATGGCAGCAATGTCAGAAATCGAATTCAGAATATGGATTCCAAATAAGATAAATAGAATGGAAGACAACATAGAAAATGAATTCCAAAGAATAGTTCTAAAGTTGTCTCAAGGAATTAATGAATTCAAAGACAAAGTCAATGAAGATATGGGCATAATGAGAAAAGAGATAGCAGAGCTCAAGGAAATGAAAAAGTTAGCTGAGGATCTCCAAAACACAGTAGAATCCCTTAGTAATAGAGTTGACCAGGCAGAGGAAAAGATCTCTGAACCTGAAGACAAAGCTTTCGAATATTCCCAAAAACTCAAAGAGACAGATAAATGGAGAGCAAAAACTGATCATTCCCTGAGAGAGTTGTGGGATCACTCCAAAAGATCAAACATTCATCTTACAGTAATTCCCAAAGAAGAAGAGGATGGTCCAAAAAAGTACAAATGCTGTACTCCAAAAGATTTTGGAGAGAATTTCCCAAATATTGCAAGAGATACAGAGCTTCAGATAGCAGACAGTTTCAGAACCCCAGAAAGACTCAATCCAAATAAAGTATCTCCTAGACACATTGTGATTAACTTTGCGAAAGTTAAGATGAAGGAGAAAATTCTGCAAGCAGCCAGATGTAAAAAAAAAAAAAGCATCACCTACAAAGGGAAAAGTATTAGAATGACTGCAGATTTTTCAACTGAAATGTTTCAAGTCAGAAGAAGATGGTCATTGACCTTCAATTTCCTAAAACAAAACAACTTCAGCCCAGGATCCTGTATCCAGTTAAACTGAGTTTCATTTGTGATGGAGAAATTAAATACTTTAATGACATAGACACTTTGAAGAAATGTGCCATAAATAAACCAGCTCTCCACGATATTCTCAGACCCCTCCTACACAATGACCAGCACAATGCTCTACCTCCAAAGTAAACTTACCCAGAAATTTTTGAACAAAACCCAACTTCCACAATGGAAAAAGGATTAAAAATGTCCACTGGACATTCAAAAATCATGACACCAAAACCATAGCCAGGCTTATCAATTCTCTCAATTAATGTGAATGTTTTAAATTGTCCTCAAAAGAGGCACAGGCTGGATACATCAGCTCAGACCTGATGTCTGTTGTATACAAGAATCTCACCTTACCTTAAAGATAAAAATAGACTCAGGGTGAACAGATAGACTTGTATAATAAGGGCAAATAGAAACCAGAAAAAAGAAAGAGTAGCAGATACAATTGGCTTTAAACCAACAAAGATAAAGAAAGATAAGGAAGGTCACTATATATTTGTCAAGGGAAACACCCAACATGAAGAGATTTCAATAATTAACATTTATGCACCCTACCAGAATACTCCTCAATTTATAAAGCAGATACTGATGGATATGAACAACTTGATATCTTCCTGCACTATAATAGTTGGAGATTTTAACACCCCTTTGACAGTTTTGGATAGATCCTCCAAGAAGAAACTAAACAAAGAAATATTAGACTTAAACCTGACCCTAGAACGAATGAACTTCACAGACCTCTACAGAACATTTCACCCTAATTAAACTGAATATACATTCTTCTCATCAGCCCATGAGTCATCCTCCAAAATAGATCATATCCTAGGACACGAGTCTAACCTCAGCAAATTTTAAAAGTGTAGAAATTATTCCTTGTACCTTCTCAGACCACCATGAAATAAAAGTTGAACTCAACAGCAACAGGAATATTCATACTCAAACAAGTCATGGAAACTAAATAATCTTAGGCTGAATGATAGCGAGGTCAAAGATGAGATTAAGAAGAAAATCACCAAATTTTTGGAATAAAATGATAATGAAGACACAAATTATCAAAACCTGTGGGATACTGCAAAGGCAGTCCTAAGAGGGAAATTTATAGCATTGGAAGACTTCATCAAGAAAACTGAAAGAGAGAAAGCCAACAACTTAATGGATCATCTCAAGAGACTGGAAAAGGTCTAGCATTTCAACCCCAAGCCCAGCAGAAGAAAATAAATAAACAAAATTAGGGCAGAATTAAATAAATTGAAGACAAAAGAATCATTCAGATCAATGAAGCAAAAAGTTGGTTTTTTGAAAGATTAACAAAACTGATAAACCTTTGGCTAACCTAACCAGAAATAGAAAAGTAAAATCTCCAATATCATCTATCAGAAACAATAAAGGAGAAATAACAACAGACACCTCAGAAATTCAAAAAATCCTCAGTGATCACTACAAAAATCTCTATTCCCAGAAATATGAAAATCTCAAGGAAATGGTCCAAGACCTGGAAGCATACTACCTTCCTAGACGCAACCAGAAAGAATTAGAAATCTTAAATAGACCTTTATCAATCACTGAAATAGCATCAACAATATGAAATCTCCCAAAAAAGAAAAGTCTGGAACCAAATGGCTTCACATCTGAATTCTATCAAACTTTTCAAGAGGAACTAGTTACTTATCTTATACAATGTTTTCCAAAGCATAGAAAAGAAGGAATTTTTCCCAACACATTCTGTGAAGCAAATATCACCCTGATACCCAAACCAGGAAAGGATCCAACAAGGAAAGAAAATTATAGACCAATATCATTAATGAATGTCAATGCAAAAATACTCAATAAGATCTTAGCAAACAGAATTCAACAACACATCAAAAAAAATTATACACCATGATCAAGTTGGTTTTATTCCAACATACATAAATCTATAAATATAATACATCACATCGATAAAATAAAAAACAAAGACCATATGATTCTCTCAATTGACACAGAAAAAGCCTTTGATAATATCTAGCATCCTTTCATGATCAGAACGCTTAAGAAAAAAGGCATAGAATGGGGCATTTCTTAAACTGATAAAGGCCATTTACAGCAAATCCACAGCCAATGTATTATTGAATGGTATAAAATTGAAAACATTTCCACTCAGATCAGGAACGAGGCAAGGATGCCCACTGTCTCTGCTGCAGTTCATCATAGTAATGGAAGTCTTAACCATAGCAATCAGGCAAGAGAAAGTGATCATGGGTATCCAATAGGGTCAGAATAGATGAAATTCTCACTCTTCACTGATGATATGATCCTATACCTGGAAAATCCCAGGGACTCAACTTCCAAATTCTAAGAAGAGGTCAAGGAATACAGCAGCATCTCAGGGTACAAAATCAATACTTAGATGTCAGTAGCTTTTATATATGCCAACAATAGTCAAGCTGAAAATATAGCCAAGGACTCTATTCCT
Source organism: Arctocebus calabarensis (assembly GCA_963573935.1). Taxonomy (NCBI): domain Eukaryota; kingdom Metazoa; phylum Chordata; class Mammalia; order Primates; family Lorisidae; genus Arctocebus; species Arctocebus calabarensis. The sequence goes on from CAUYON010084747.1 coordinate 40,984, forward strand.
TTTATAGAACTGCCAAAGAAGATGAAATATCTGGGAATTTACCTAACAAAGGACGTGAAAGATCTCTATAAAGAGAACTATGAAACTCTAGGAAAAGAAATAGCTGAATATATTACCAAATGGAAAAACATACCATGCTCATGGCTGGAAAGAATCAACATTGTTAAAATGTCCATACTACTCAAAGCAATCTACAGATTTAATGCAACCCCTATTAAAGCACTATTGTCATACTTTAAAGAACTTGAAAAAATAATACTTCATTTTATATGGAATCAGAAGAAACATCAAATATCAAATAAATTACTCAAAAATAAGAACAAATCAGGAGGTATCACATTACCAGACTTCAGGCTATACTATAAACCTATAGTGATCAAAACAGCATGGTATTGGCACAAAAATAGAGAGGTAGACATATGGAACAGAATAAAGAGCCAAGAGATGAACCCAGGTACTTATCATCATTTGATGTTGGACAAGCCTATCAAAAATATTCAGTGGGGAAGACTCCCTATTTAACAAATGGTGCTGGGCGAACTGATTGGTGACCATAGAAGACTGAAACTGGACCCCCACCTTTCATCATTAACAAAAATTGATTCTCACTGGATAAAAGATTTAAACTTAAGACATGAAACTATAAAAATAATAGAAGAGAGTGTAGGGAAAACACTTGAAGGAATTGGACTGGGAGAATATTTTATGAGGAGGACCCCCCAGGCAACTGAAGCAACATCAAAAATACATTACTGGGATCTGATCAAACTATAAAGCTTTTGCACAGCCAAGAGCACAGTAAGTAAAGCAAACAGACAACCTTCAGAATGGGAGAAGATTTTTGCAGGTTATGCTTCCAACAAAGGTCTGATAACTAGAATCTACAGAGAACTCAAACTAATCAATAAGAAAAGAACAAATAACCCCATTTCTATGTGGGCAAGAGACTTAAACAGAAACTTCTCTGATGAAGACAGGCACATGGCCTACAAACATGAAAAAAATGCTCATCATCCTTCATGGCCTACAAACACATGAAAAAAATGCCAATCATCAGAGAAATGCAAATCAAAACCACTTTGAGATATCATCTAACTCCAGCAAGATGAACCCGCATTACAAAATCTCAAAACCATCTTCCATCAGATGTTGGCATGGATGCGGAGAGAAGGGAATGCTTCTACAGTGCTGGTGGGAATGCAAGCTAATATGACCTTTTTGGAAATAAGTTTGGATAACACTCAAGGAACTAAAAGTACACCTACCATTCGATCCTCCAATTCCTCTACTAGGTATATACCCAGATGATCAAAAATCATTTTACAACAAAGACATTTGCATCAGAATGTTTATAATAGCCAAGACATGGAAACAGCCCAATTCATAATAGCCAAGAAATGGAAACAGCCCAAGTGCCCATCGACCCATGAATGGATTAACAAACTGTGATACATGTAAGCCATGGAATACTATGCAGCCATAAAAAGGGATGGAGACTTCACATATTTTATGTTTATCAGGATGGAGCTGGAACATATTCTTCTCAGTAAAGTATCTCAAGAATGGAAAAAAAAGTAACTATGTAGTCAATACTACTATGAAATCAATATATACCTATATACTCGTATACTCTTCCATTTGAGATCGGTGCTGCCTAGGACAATTGATTGAGACCTCTTCAACTGGACTAATCACCGGAGGACTTTCCAAAGTGGTATCCTGGGTGTGTGGTAGTGGGAAGGTTTGATTTGGCTTTTTCAATTGTTGCCTGTGGGGGGTGCGGCGACTTAACTCTGGTATTCTTTCACAGCTCAGATTTCAATCCAGAGTAACAGATTCTCTAGGGTAAGACAAAGACCAGCTGAAAATAAGACAGAGCCACTTAACCCCGCCATACCAAGAAGGTCCCCAGTTTCATAAGCAGTGGCAAAACTCTAGGGGAAAAGGTACAGAAGCCAGTCCAAGCTTTTAAGCAAAGAACTGGTCAATCACTACTCCTAGAACTCCCAGCCCAAATTGTCCTTATCTACTCATCTAGCCAAATGGTGTAAAAATAATCATGGTGCGGAATCAACGGAAAAACTCTGAAAATATGAAAAACCAGACTAGGTCAACCCCCCCCAAGAAATTATATGGCGGGGACACAAGCAAGGATCCTACGCATAAACAGATGGCTGAAATGTCAGAAATTGAATTCAGAATTTGGATTGCAAACAAGATCAATAAAATAGAGGAAAAGATGGATTTAGAAATTCTGGGTCCATTTCAAAAATTGTCTCAAGAAGTCAAGGAATTCAAAGACCAAATGACCAAAGATTTGGACACATTGAGGCAAGAAATTGCAGCCCTCAAAAATCTGAAAAACAAAGTAGAATCCCTCAGCAACAGAATGGAGCAAGCAGAAGAAAGGATTTCTGACGTGGAAGACAAAGCTATCGAACGCTCACAAACAGACAAAGAGATAGAGAAATGAAAGGCAAAAACAGATCATTCTCTAAGACAACTCTGGGATAACTCGAAAAAAACCAATATTCGCCTTATAGGGATACCTGAAAACAATGAGTGGCGTCACAAGGCACAGAGTCTCTTCTCTATGAGATTATGAAAGGGAATTTTCCAGACATGCCAAGAGATTCTGAAATTCAGATAGCAGACAGTTTCAGAACCCCAGCATGACTCAACCTGAATAAAACACCCCCTAGACACATGATAATTAAGTTCACTAAAGTTAATATGAAGGAGAAAATTTTGAAAGCAACCAGACATAAGAAATCTATAACTTACAAGGGGAAGAATATTAGAATAACCACAGATCTCTCTGATCAAACCTTTCAAGCAAGAAGAGAATGGACATCAGCTTTTAATCTCCTAAAACAAAATAACTTTCAACCCAGGATCTTGTATCCAGCTAAACTGAGTTTC
>CAUYON010084748.1:0-15664 GCA_963573935.1 Arctocebus calabarensis
AGACCTCAATTCCATGAATGGATACATTCATTCACCTTGCCCCCTGCCGAAGGGACTGTGTTCATTCATTTCCTGGCCAAGGAACTCATACACCTATATATACCCCGAGACTAAAAGCCTAAAGGGGGAGACAGGGAAAGATCAGGAGAGAAACGGAGAGAGCTATTCTCTCCCCACTTGAGTTCTCTGTCTCTACCAGGAGCTTTAGTGTTTTCTGTATTCTTTCCTATAAATACATTCTGTCTTACCACTGGGGAAAAAAAAGAAAATGCCATGAAGGCTATGTTAAACAGTTTGATGAAAACATTTCAGATTGTATATGAAACCAGCACATTGCACCCCTTGATTGCACTAATATAAGCAGCTGTGATTTAATAAAAAAAATAAAATAATCTTTATGTACTTTAAAAAAAAAAAAAAAAAAGAAATCCCATGAATCTTACAAGGTATAGTCCAGGTGCCACCATCTCCACAGACTCCTCCTTGATCTCCTGGCCAGACGCAACTACCTGACCCTGAGTCCTTTAGCAAAATGGCAGTCACCTTTCCCTAATCTTCCCTCTTAATTTCACAAGGAATACACAATTCCAAAATTGTGGTTTATGTGTCCTTTGGGCTAGATCAAATTCGTAGACAAGGCTTTGTTTCCCCCATAATTATTTCCACAAGCAGTAAGGGAAAAGAGATGCATTTATCCTCTCCCATCCAGCTCACTGCTCTTGCTTCTGGTTACATCTAAAACAACTTACCCAGAAACGTCTCTGCTACCCTAGAAACAACTTGTTATGGACCCTTCCCACAGCTCAGTATTCTCCAGTGTGACAGTGTTCACCACTGACCACAGCCTTCTTTCTGCTGCCACAGTCCCCTTTCTCAAAACAGCCAGGGGACCCAGGAACTCCAAAAGCAGAGAACAATAAAAGCCAGAACAAAAGTGCTCAGCCCCATCCCGCCTGGCCTTAAGACAGCCACCCCTTGGTGTCCTATTAAGTCTAGGAGGAAAATCATTGGAAGTGGCCTCTGCTCCTGACACTGAGGATTTTCAGGAGGCCTTACCCTTTCGTTTTCCATATCACTTGGAAGTCAGCATTCTTTTTAACCATCACTGACTGGATACAAGGGCTGTATTGGGAGCTTCAGTTGCCCTAAGTGGCTGTGACAGCTCGTTCTTCCCCAGTGTATCTGTCTGAAAACAGTAGATTGGTAGCAAAGGTGGTTTTGTTCATTCCTTTTTCCTAGCATGTTTTGAGCAAGCTTCAGCTGTTCTACTGGAATGGTGTGAAGACCACAGTGGGGGGTGGGGGGGAGAAGCACTCACAGCCTAACACCACCAGGACTCCTAGAGCACAGGTGTAAAGACAATGGAATCTGCCACAAAGGCTCTCTAGGAAACAACACTAGGACAATTGAGATTTGCAGCATCAATCACCTCCAAAGGCTTTATTCATGGTCCTTCCAGGTCTGAGTTACTATTACCAGTCTCTGTGGCATGGTGGGTCTCCACAGCACACACCACCGTGGCCTTGGTCACCAGCCTTCTTGTCAGCCAGACAGGCGCCTCCTGCTTCTGTAACCTCTGGTCTGTATCTATGACTTCATTATCTGGTCCAGATTAATTTAAATCACTAAAGAATCCGGCCAACTCAAAATTGTCAGTCCAAAGAAATTCTTTGCAGCTCGCCTGGTGTATATCTGAAGGTAATAACAGCCCGTCACTTCCAGACAAGATGCTTGATTCCCTAGGCCTGGGGCCCCTCACTAACAGAAGGGGGGAGGTAGAGTATGGTGGCACTACCCCCGGCTGTGTATCAGAATTGCCTGGGGAACTCGTAAACTAACGAGGGTGCCTACACCCCTCCTTCCCAGACCAATTAAGTTAGAAGCCGGGGGGGGGGGGGCGGGGACGACATGGCCAAAGCCCTAGTATTTCTTAAAAGCTCCCTCGGGAGCCCTAATGTGCAGCCGCCATCAGGGAACCAGCAGATGGGACGATCTCCCTGTCCCTTGGCACTCACCTCACTTTACTCTGCGAGCCCCCTACCCCCATCCGCAGCACACCCATGAGTGGCTGTTGCTGTCTGAGTGACTGAATGTTGAGAAGCATCTCTCACAGTGGCTCACTCTGGAGGGAAAGGAAGTCACAGGATGGTTGACCCACCCAGCCATGTCTTATAGTCCAAAGTAAAAACATTAGGTTACAATCAAAATGGCCTCCAAGACGCTAATGTGTCCACTGGGAATGCAGGATCTGGGGCTTCAGGATTTTCCCCCAAACACAGGCTCATGGGTCCAACAGGGCAAGGAGCCCCGTCTTTGGTAGGTGGCCTTACACTCCCCCCGCTACCAGGCCCAACCTCGGAGGCCCACCTGGATCCCCCTCTTGGTGCCTGGTCTCTTCCTCCTTCATCCCTTCACTCATTCAGCAAGTGTCTAGGACGTGCCAACTCACTCACCGAGACACTTGGACTACGTCAGTGAACAAAAGCAGAGGGGAGGGAGGGAGGGAGGGAGGAAGTTAGGAAGGAAGGAAGAAAGGAAGGAAGGAAGGAAGTTAGGAAGGAAGGAAGGAAGGAAGGAAGGAAGTTAGGAAGGAAGAAGGAGGGAGGGAGGGAGGGAAGGAAGGAAGGAGGGAGGGAGGGAGGGAAGGAAGGAAGGAAGGGAGGGAGGAAAGAAAGAAGGAAGGAGCTGTCAGAAGCCCAGGGGTGAAGCTGCAGTAATTAAGAAGCCTTCGGCTCCTTTGACTGGGAAATCCGTGCGAAGTCTTGACCTGTTCCTCCCGGCTGTGCTCTGTGGCTCTGCCCCGCACGGACCATGTGGGGCTTTGTACAGTTACTACCTCAGGCATTTCCTCCATGAAATGTTAAGTGCCTTAAGGGAAGGAATGTGGCTTATATTTTCCTGAACCTACTACTCAGCATAGAGTACATAGTACGCACTGAGTAAAGAAGAAAAAAAAAAAAAGTCAAGATGGAAAAAAAAAGAAAAAAATTAGGCCGAAGGAGTGTTTTATCTTATCTGCACTACAATCCGTTTCTCTACCATGCATATGCCCAGAAGGTTTTCAGTTCCAGTTTTAGATCAAATGGGCTTAATGTCATAGAATCATAGCATTTTAGAATAGAAAGAGACCTTGCAAATCATCTAATCTAAATCTCTCATTTTATCAGTGAGGAGCCTGTGGCCTGGAAAGTCTGGGATTCTCCCACGTGTGCAAGTGGCAGACATTCCCCCAAAGGTCACGCTGCCGCTGAATGAGCTGTCATGGCCACTTAGGAGCACCACAGGCTGTAGTGCCAGCCAGGGTCACCACTCACCTCCTTGGTGGCTACTTCAAACACACACAACCTGCAGTGCCACGTGGGACACAGGGGCAGCTCAGAGTGTCTGCACATCTCCCAACCCTGACTCCACCGGGCTCAACAGGGCACCATGGCCCCTTCAAATCCAGAATCTGGCCAAATCAATTTAAAGAAGAAAGAGTTTTTTGCAATGTCCTCTTTTTCCGTTATGAACCTACCTGCCCGGGCTTCTCTCTTTGAGAAGACATAGACGGTGACTATCATTTTAAATGAGAGGTGAATTAATAAGAAAATTGAAATCTACAATAGTCTTTTCAACCTTTATTAATCCATTTCCTATATCCCTGTATGATAAGCACAAAATCACAAACTCGTTTAGTGGTCACCATAGCTGCAAAATAAACCACATACCGTAGCTAAATACAAAACCATAATAATTAAAATGCATTTTTATCTTGAAAGATACTGTAACTTAAAAATCATATAATCATATAATATACCCTAAGTTTGCTTGCTTGCTTGTTTCTTTTTTTTTTTTTTTTTTTGAGACAGAGCCTCAAGCTGTCACCCTGGATAGAGTGCAGTGGCATCACAGCTCACAGCAACCTCCAATTCCTGGGCTAAGTGAGTCTCTTGCCTCCGCCTCCCAAGTAGCTGGAACTACAGGCACCCGCCACAACCCCCAGCCATTTTTTGGTTGCAGCCGTCATTGTTGTTGGTGGGCCCTGGGCTGGATTTGAACCCACCAGCTCAGGTGTACGTGGCTGGTGCCTTAGCCCGTTGAGCCACAGGCGCGGAGCCTGCTTACTTGTTTCTTACCTTGTTGAGGAAGAAACATTTTTTTTCCTTTTCCAAATATAAAATATTGACAATGCTTTTCCAAAACTACATAGGGTCTTATTATTAGATGTTAACAAGAGAAGGCAAAGCTCTATTTTAAACTCTGTTGACCTAAGAGTTAAATGATGCCAGAAAACATAGGAGGTTTTGGAATGAGCTCACAGCTTGGAATCAGGCACCATGTTTTTTAATTCTGATAATAGGGTGCTTGGCAGAGACAGCCGGGCCAAGTCTGCATGACTTGACTCTGCAGTCACGAGTTCTGAAACCTCAACCTCATTCCCAAGATTATTGAGATCTTGAGGTCTGTCGTCAGCACCATCTCTGACCAGAATGGACAAGAGATGAATGGAGACTGGGCACCACGTGTGTAGCCTTAAAAAAAAAAAAAAATAGGTTTCTATGCCTGCAGTCTGCCAGAGGCTTATAACAGAACCTCAAACAATAGCCAAGCAGGGAAAGAGGCGGGGGCCTGTAGCTGCGTCCCCTGTAGAAAGCAATCATAATACTGTCAAGTAGTGAGAAAAACAAAAAATTGAAAGTGGTACCTACGAGAATGTTCGACTGAACTGCAGACTGTATTACACTGTGCTGTCCTTTGCATTCAAGGATGTTTCTGACAGTGATTGTTCTGGGTCTCAGAGTCTTTCCCGTGCTCCATAAACTGTTCCATGGGTTGCTGCTGCCGTGTCTCTCTTTGTAGCTCCGCTCTTTGGATTCTGGGTAACCTGAAGCCTGTGGTTCAGTGGGAGGGAGCCCATGCCTTCCTGCCCACGGCGGGGTGGTTGGCTGATGGCTCTGGTTTGACAGAAGGTGATGCTACAAAGAGTAGCTTGGGGGACCATTCTTGCTACAGGCGGGACATACCTCTCAGCCTTAATAACCCAGGAAATAGCAAGGGCTCCCCCAAACCACTGGCACCATAATGATGAGGACACAGAGCGCAGGGCAAGGGCAAGCTCCAGCCCTGCCCACCCAGCCCAAAGGAAATGCAGAGCTGCAGAGAAGAAAGCCCCTCCATACTGCCACTTATCAAGCACCTGTTCCAAGAGGTTTGTGTACATCACTATAAAATTCTCACAACAACCGTGCCACGTGTGCATTATAATTCCCATTTATAGGCGAGGAAACTGAGGTTCAGAGGACTCCAGCAAGTAAGAAGCTTGAACTATTCCACCCTCAGAATGGAAAGCTGGACAAACTGCAGAGTCAGCGCTTCTTAGAGCCCTCAGAGAAGTGAGTCCCAGGGATTAGAGACACAGACAGGGAGGACGGAGAGTCGAAGCTCCTTGGGAACCAGTACCCAGCTAGTAAAACCTGAACTTCGGTTGACAGATTGCCTGCGGCTCAGTGTGCACAACTCAGAGGGTTAAGACGGTCAGTCCTACTTTTGTAGGTTATACCTCTAGGAGCTCGAGCAGATCCTCCCTGTGAGTACCAAAGAAATGTCCCCCTGGGATGTCAGCAGGGGGAGGAGAAAGGGAACCATTTTGAAATACACCAGAACGTTCTGTTCTTACAAGGCCTGCCCTCAAAAGAAATTATTTCACGAGAGCCTAACCTGGTGGATGTTTCCCAGAGCCTAACAGACCTGGGGGGGGACAAAAGACCTGTCTCCTGCCCGCTGATCCATCCTCTCCCAATTCAGAGTAGATAAAATCAAAAGAAGGAAAAGACAAGTAACACACTGGTTGACAAAAACTGCAAAAGAGACACCTGATAAAGGACTGTGATCCAAAACATACAAAGGAGTCTTAAAATTCAACAAGAAAATGGGCAACCTGATTTTTAAAATGGGCAAAACACCTGAACAGACAACTCCAGAGAAGATACATAGGTGGCAAGTAAGCACAGGGAAAGGTGTTCAACATCACGTCGTTAGGAAATTGCATGTTAAACCAAGCGAGAGACCACTGCACACATTCTAGAATGGCCCAAATCCAAAACACTGACAACGCCAAACGCTGGAGGACGTGGAGCAACTGAGACTCCCATTCCCTCATCTGGTGGGAATGCAAAGTGGAACAGCCACTTGGGAAGATAATCTGGCAGTTTCTTATAAAACTGAACATACCCTTATCCAGCAAGACTTGATCCAGCAAGACTTGATATTCACCCAAATGAAGCACAAACTTACATCTACACAAAAACCTACCTGTGGATGGTTATAGCAGCTTTGTTCAAAATTGCCAAAACATGGAAGCAACCAGGATGCCCTTCAGTGGGTAAATAAATCAGCTGTGGTATATCAGATAACGGAAAGGAGCTCTCAGGCCGTGAGAAGCTATGAAGGACACTGGAGGGCATGCCACTAAAGGAAAGAAGCCACCGTGAAAAGGCTCCGTAGTGTATGATTCCAACCATATAATAAGCTGGGAGACGCAAAATAACGGAGACAGTAAAAAGATTAGTGATTCCCAGGGGTGAGGGAGGGGGGAAAGGTGCCCAGGGAGAGCACAGAGGAATTGTGGGATACAATAGTGACACAATAGTGACACTATTCTGTATGATGCTACGGTGGTGGGGAAGGTTGTGCGTGTGTGGAGACTGGTATGTGCACGCTGCATTTTTAGCCCAATTCCCTGTGGACCCAAAACGACTTTCAACCATAAAGTTTACCAACTTTTTTGAAAGTTAATAAGGGCCAGAGCTAGAATTTGACTTCAGGTGATTCAGCTCTATGACCTTCGCCTAATTTGGTAATCCCAACAGGCCTCTGGGGTTAAAGTAGCAACCCTGGAGCTACTGAATTGGTCCCTATCGCACCTCATGTTCCTTTGACCCTTCTTGTTAGGGTTTCCCAGTTCTAATTTAACATTCAGCAGCCAAGGAGCTTGAGAGTATGACTATCAACCAACTACACGCAGGCAAAAATTATTAAGGAAATTCTTTATTCACACCGACCAGTGCTAAATTCTGATTTGTACCAGTTACCTATTGCTGTACAACAACCCATTCCCAAAACATAATGGCTTAAAAGAAAACAATTTTATTTTCCTTTTGAGATAGAGTCTCACCCTGTCACCCTGGGTAGAATGCCATGGCGTCATCATATGTCACAGCAACGTCAAACTCCTAGACTCTAGTGGTCCTCTTGCCTCAGCCTCCCGAATAGCTGGGGAATAGCGGGGATGACAGGTGGCCACCACAATGTCTGGCTAGTTTAGTTTTTTTCTATTTTTAGTGGAGACAGGGTCTTGCTCTTGCTCAGGCTGATCTCAAACTCCTGAACTCAAGCGACCCACACACCTTGGCCTCCCAGAGTGCTAGGATTGCAGGTGTGCGCCATCGTGCCCCACCAAACAACTTTTTCTTACTTCTGATTCTGGGGGTTGCCAGGAAGCTCTTCTGTGCTTTCACTTGGGCTGACTCATACCACCACGCTCAGCTGGCAGACAGTGGGTCTATCTCAGCTGAGATGGATGAAATAGCTGGGCCTCTTTCACCAAATGGTATTTAATGTTGAGCTTTTCAAAACATAGTGATCTCCAAAGTCCAGGACAATAAAAGCAGAGGCTTCAAGCCTCTTAGGCCCCAGCCTCAGAAGCTGGACAGTATGGCCTCTGCCATATTCTTTCAGTGAGAGCCAGTCCTTAAGCCCAGTCCATTATTCAAGAAGTGAGCACAAGAAGCCACCTCTTTGTGGGCCGAGCATCAAAGTCACATAAGGCCTCAACACACACACACACACACACACACACAATGCACTGGGGACTATTATTACACATATTACCCTGCCACAGATTCCCTTTGGCCCTAGAATTCACATCTCCCTCACATGCAAATCTCCAGAGCGTTGTCCAATCCCAGCATGAGGTTCAGAGCCCAAAGATCACAAAGCTCAAGTCCAGACACAGGTGAGGCTACTTAAGAACTGCTTTTTGGTATAGCAACTCTTAATCTAGAAATCCTGTGAACCAAAATGACAATTATCTGTGCCATAGACATCCACTATGCAATGGAAAGACAGGGCTAAGACAACAGCAATAGATAGTCCCACTCAGAAACAAGGGAAACAGGAGACCCAGAACTGTCACTGACCCATAACAATTCTGAAATTCAACCGGGCACGAGTTTCAGGCCTTCTCTTCTGGAAATATAGAATGTTCCTCTATTGGAGACTGACTCTGCTCCCTAAGATTAGTTCCCTCAATTATTATTATGTTTCTCAGCTCTTAACTCTGCCCCCACCCCCTAGACTTGTGGTTTTACCTTCAAAGACACCTTTCATTTAGCACCAAAAATGAACAATGTTTGCAGCTGAGAAGCTTTCTTAGTCCTCTTTCTGCCCATAGAAAGTCAGGAGCCCAGAGGCCTCTTCTTTTTTTTTGAGATAGAGTCTCTATTGGGTGGGGAGGTGGTTGAGTGCTGTGGCATAATAGCTGACAACCTCAAACTCCTGGGCTCAAGCAATTCTCTTACCTCAGCCTCCCGAGTAGCTGGGACTATTGGTACCCACCACAACACCCAGCTAGTTTTTCTATTTTTGTAGAGACAGGGTCTTTTTCTTGCTCAGGCTGGTCTTGAACACCTGAGCTCAAGTAATCCACCTGCCTCAGCCTCCCAAAGTGCTAGGATTACAGGTGTGAGCCACCATGCCCAGCCATCAGATACCAATTTCTGTATCAGTTTCTCCAACAAGGAACAAAAGCAACACAATTGAGCAAAGATAGGCTATTCCACAAATGGACTTAGAACTGGATGTCCTCAGGCAAAATAAAATACCCCAAAGCTTAGCGTTTTAAAACAACCAAAATTTGTTGTTTCTCACAATTCTGTAGGTTGGCTGGGAGTTCTTTTGCTTGTCCTTGCCTAGGTACAAACATCTGGCAGGTTGGCCAGGTTGGCTCACCTGGGCCCTTCTCTCCAAAAGCTCTTTCCCACTGAGCATAACCCTCCATAGTACGGTATTCTCAGGGATACAAGGGAGGAAAAGCAAGGCTTCCTTGCCTCTATAAGCCTAGCCTCATAGGCATCCAGTGTCACATCTGCCACACTCTATTGTCAAATTAAGTCTCAAGACGAGCCCATAGTCAAAGGATGGAAAATGCATTTCTCCATGAATGCATGGAGAATGGTTGAAGGAGTAGGAAAGAGACATGAATACAGGCGAGTGTGATTCATTAGGGGCTTTCATTGTAACCATCTGCCACATCGGTATATATGTATATACTGCGTGGAAATATGTGAGTATGTGCACATGACTTTTTACATCTGGATTTGAAATCATAGTATTTGCTTTACTAGTTTATTTAGATAAATGTAGTTCAGTCATAATATTTTGTGATAGCTAGTGAATGGCTTGTAATATATTTGGCAAAAGTAATGAAGTCTTAGGGATCCGAGATTTGCCTAGAGCTCCTGGCTATAAAATGTTTTCTGTGAAGTAAAATGATATTGCTGAGGAATTTTTTGGAAATTATAGGGTTTATGGATTAGCAAAGTGAGAATTAATGAGGTTCCTTTGTCTTTACTGCAACCTAACACCTAGAATTCCTATAAAGAAATTAGTTCTAAGAGTGAAAGCCTTTTTCAAATCATTCTGGCAAAAATGACATCATATTGAAAGCAGAATGCTATAAAAGCCTAAATTTTGCCATTATAGAGATCATTTATTGCAATGTATAATTTATATTAATTAAATTTTCACATGGATAATTTGGCAATAAAATTATTTATAATCTAAGTGTATGTCTGTAATCTTACTGTAAAATATTTTTTAAAGGGTTTAGGGCAATGTAAACTATAGTTTCCTATCTTTATTTCTCAGAGTCACTATTATTAAAAAGCAAATTAAGAAATTGTTATACACTACAGTATAAAGTGTTGTTTCTTGATTTTCATGACTAAATCAAAATTTTATTTTTACTATCTTCAGAAAAGTGTAAAATGAGTGAATATAAAATATATTATAATATTTACCATCTTTTTTCACGCATAAAGAGAGCTACAACAAAGTTCTACTGACAAAAAAAAAATTGTTTTCTTTTTGAGACAAAGTCTAACTTTTCGCCCCCCTGTAGAGTACTGTGGTGTTATAGCTCACAGCAACCTCAAATTCTTGGGCTCAAGCAATTCTCTTGCCTCAACCTTCTAAGTAGCTGAGACTATAGGAGCCCACCACAATGCCCAGCTATTTTGGGAGATGGGGTCTTGCTCTAGCTCAGCCTGGTCTCCAAATTGTAAGCTGAGGCAATCCACCTGCCTTGGCCTCCCAGAGTGCTGGGATTACAGGCCTGAGCCACTACACACAGCCCCTATTGAGAAATACTAAAAACTGTTTCTCTACTTTTGGCTAAGATCAAGCAGAGAAATACTAAATAAGATTGTTACAGCTGAAGGACACAGTTTTAGATATAGGAGAAAGATCTAATCAAATAAGGATATAATTTTACTTATAGGAGAAAGAGTCAGTCCAGTTAGATAGAATCCCATGAAAAAGTTTATATCTACGATATTAGTATGCCATACTTTTTTTTTTTGGACAGTCTCACGCTGTGGCCCTGTGTAGAGTACTAGGGCATCATAGCTCACAGCAACCTCCAACCCCTGGGCTCAAGCGAGCCTCTTGCCCCAGTTTTTCTATTTTTAGTAGAGACGGGGTCTCACTCTTGCTCAGGCTGGTCTTGAACTCCTGAGCTCAAGCAATCCACCTGCCTCCACCTCCCAGAGTGCTAGGATTACAGGTGTGAGCCACCACATCCAGCCAGCCATCCTAATTATTTAATAATCTTTATAAGGCAAAAAGCTTTCACTTCCTCCATCAATGATAACAAGACATATTAATACAACCAGCTTCAGAATAAATTTTACATTCACAGAAAATCTAAAAATCTGTGTGCGGAACACTTAAATACAGTAATAATTTCAGTAATTCATCTTGCAAAATCTTTCCTATATACCATTTCAAATCTGATAACCCGTCTCCCAAAAAGTTCAGAATGCAAAATGGTTCTATAAACTTAGAATAGTCAAATTCATAGAGACAGAAAGTAGAATGGTGGTTTTCAGGAGATTGAAGAGGGAGAAGAGGAAAATTTCTGGAGAATGGAGGGTGACTGTTTAGTTGCACAGCAATGTATATGTACTTTATGCCAGTGAAATGTACTCTTCAAAATGGTTAAAATGGTATATTTTATGTTGTGATTATTTCACCACGGTTAAAAAATAGATAAAATGAAATTAAAATACTACAACTATGAAATAAATGCACACATCTCAGAATGTGTGTAGGTACAAAAGAGAGCAAGTAATATTATAGAACTCAATCAACACTAACAATGACGCCAAGGTACAGCCATAAAAGTAGATGGAAAAAATCACTTTTCCAAAATGACAGCTGTCACCACTAATATAGAGGAAACTCTATTTCAGAGTCAGTCAGATTCAGGGGAAGCCATTGCTGAGAAACAGTAAAAGTGGGACACATTAAGTCTGCAAAATAGCTCAGAGCTTTAAAAAGTGAGGGAGTCTTACATTGATCACTCAGTTTAAATTTTTTAAAAAGTCAAGACTAGCTTAAGCACAGAGATGTCTAGGTTTCTTACCAATCTTAGGACAAAATTAATAACCTCCAAACAACATCTCAAACACTTGCAATTCCCATCATTCTCCTCACTACATTGTCCTATGCCATAGTCTTCACCTGCCTATTCCCAGCCATTTTCCTCAGTCTCAGCTCAGACATTAGGAGGATGCTTCCCATTTTCCCTTCTCTTACGCTTCCTCAGCATTCAGAATCTCTCCAGTTTCCCTGCCGTGTTCACCTAATTACCTGCAGGCCTTTCCAACAAGCCTGGAAGCTCTTGGAAGACTATGACCGAGCCCGCTCATCAATATATCCTCAGCCATTTGGCCCACAGCACACAGATAATACGTGTTAGTTGAATGAATGATTGAAAAATTAAATGAATGGAACATAGCGACTAAACTTCACGAGACATGTTCACTCCAGAGACAGATCTGGGGACCCAATCACCCAACTGGAATGAAGTACTAAAAGCTACCATGAGAGGATACAAACCAAGTCATAGACAGCAGCATGGGGTTGCAACTTCAGCCAATCGCCTATGAGAAGCTATACTTCCCATCTGGTGAATTCCAGAAAGCAATTTCTGTTTTGGAAGGTTGTACCTTTTTCAATCAGAATATAATTCTTAAAAGATCTGTGAAGAGTAGCTGACCCATTTGTCATTAAAAATGTTTTCCACTAGGCTTATTATGTATGCATACATTCATACATATCAACCAAATCAAAAAAGGCTCTGTGTCTATGTAAAATTTTATTGTAAATGTTAGGGAAAAAAACACAAAAACATACAACTAAAGATATTCCCAGAATCTCTCCACTTCTAATTCAAGTATCAAAGTAACAAACTCGGCTCGGCGCCTGTGGCTCAATGGGCTAAGGTGCCAGCCACATACACCTGAGCTGGTGGGTTCGAATACAGCTCCCGGGCCCACCAAACAACAATGACGGCTGCAACCAAAAAAAAAAGGGGGGCAGGCATTGTGGTGGGAGCCTGTAGCTACTTGGGAGGCAGAGGCAGGAGACTCACTTGAGCCCAGGAACTGGAGGTTGCTGTGAGCTGTGATGCCATAGCACTCTGTCCAGGGTGACAGCTTGAGGCTCTGTCTCAAAAAAAAAAAAAAAAAAGTAACAAACTCATCCTGGGGTCCACCAAGCCACCTATCCCTCTCCTCTCCACTTTCCACATCCTCACCTTTCTCTTCTTCATGTCCATTTCTGCCTTTAAATTGCCATTGTTGGGATTTATAGGTTTACTTATTTTCATTTGTATCAATTCAATTTTTAAAACATGTTAGTAAGTTTATAATTTCTTTCAAAAATAAAAAACTAAATTAAGTTGCATTTTACATATTTGTGAACCCCAAATGACTTTTTTGCTCATGCTTTCCCTTCCCTTTCATCATTCTTGCATAGAATCATCTGTGATGGAAGAAAAGCCTCTTGTGACTTTTCTTGTGACTTCCGCAGTCCTAACAAATGATGTGCATGGCAGGTGCAGCCTCAAACTCCAGCCCTTCCACATGAAAACACTGGTTTACTCTCAACTAAGGCTTAAAGGGCACTATGTTACAAACAAGGGGATGTGGCTTCTAAGTGATCATTTAGTAGCATAAATACTAAGATAAAATGAGATACTATATCTGCCCAATTTGGTGGCTCCTAAACTACTAGAAATTTGAAAATCCCAGGAAAGGCAGAGCTATACTAGAAAGAACCTGTAAGGAAAAATCTCCACCAGCAAAGACCAACTCAAACCTCAGATCACTTTTCCTCTCTCCAATCAGCATATTATAGAAAATAAATAATATTTTCACTGAAGAAGTTATGGTTCAATGCTCATTACTCTATGCCAGGACTTAGTAGTACATAAATCACCACCCCTTCTTGGGAAAAGTGTCTTCTCTGTCTACTTGGACTCTAAGTCCTCCCTGAGGAAAGGATTTATAAAATTCCATCTTGGAATAGCCAGCACCTGGTGTACTAGCCTCAGGAATAAGGGCTGAGGCAGCAGTGCAAGTGTTGGAGAGTAACAGGGGTAGGGAAGAGGTACAGAAGAGACTGCTAAGCAGCTAGTTTATTTCATTTACGTTTATTCAATAAGCAGGGTTAGTACCTACTATAAAATTAAGATATCAATAAAAAGCTAGCATTTGCTCATTTATATATTTATTATTTATTACCTCTCAGGCTTCTGCTGGTTGACTGAGCTAGGCTAGGCAGTTCTTCCTTGAGGTCTTCCATGCAATTACAGTCAGACTGAGCTGGGGCTAAAGTTTCCACAGAAGGTTCAACAAGACTGGATATGGAAGACGAATTCACATGGCTGGCAGCTGAGGTTAGTTGATGGCTGGGAGTTCATTGTTGAGAAGAATTTGTGTGCTATCAATCTACCTGCCTACCTGAGATCTCACCTACACACAAATCCTGATTCTTGAAGGTTATAGCTGCATCCTGAGAGGGAATGCCCGGAGAGCAAGCATTCCAAGACAGCGGTCCCCAACCTCTCATGACACCAGGGATCGGTTTCATGGAAAACAATTTTTCCACGGATGGGGCAGGGGAGGGACAGTTTGGGGATGATTCGAGTGCATTACAGCTGCCCCTCAGATTCTCATAAGGAGCGGGCAACCTAGATCCCTCACATGATCAGTTTACAGGAGCGTTTGTGCTCCATGAGAATCTAATGCCGCTGCTGCTCTCATGGGAGGTGGAGCTCAGGCCGTGATGCAGGCAATAGGGAGTGGCTGTAAATACAGAGGAAGATTCCATCCCTAAATTGCCCTGCCTCCTGCTGTGTGGCCCAGTTCCTAACAAGGCCGGGTTGCTAACAGGTATCAGACTGATACCAGTCTGCAACCCAGGGCTTAGGGACTACAGTTCCAAGAGGCGCAGATACAAGCAAGGAGATTCTCTGTGTGTGTGTGGTATTTTTTTGAGACAGTGTCTCACTATGTCGCCCTCGGTAGAGTGCTGTGGCATCACAGCTCGCAGCAACCTCAGACTCTTGGGCTCAAGTGATTATCTTTTCTCAGCCTCCCAAATACCTGGGATTACAAGGCACCAGCCACTGCGCTATTTTTAGAGATGAGGTCTCACTCTTGCTCAGGCTGGTCTCCAGCCTGTGAGCTCAGGCAATCCACCAGCCTTGGCTTCCCAGAGGGCTGGGATTACAGGCGTGAGACACCTCACCCTGCAAGCATCAAGATTCTTATGATCTAATCTTGAAAGTCATAGTGTATCACTTCAGCTCCAGCCCAGATCCACAGGGACTACACAACAGTGTGAATAAAAGAGGCTGGGCTCCTTGGTGGAGGAAATCTTCAGAGAAGGAACAAGATAGAAAGAATTTAAATGTACAATAAATAAATTTAAAATATATGTACATATATGTCCAAATATTATACAATATGATTTACAAACATTTCATTTGCAAAAAAAAAAGAAAGAAAGAAAAGAAAAAAATCCAAAAGTGAGTCCTGGCAAATAAGAATAAACAATCTAATTTTACAGATGAGGTACCTGAAGCTCAGAGAAGCGAAGTCATTTTTCTGACGTTATCCAGCAATATTTTACCTCTCTGAAATCTAATCCTCACCTGACTCTACTAACCTGAAGCACTGAATCAACTTTCCTCTACTACTTCCCAGGTTTTGGAAGGTATTGTGCTAAGGAGTATTGCTGGAAATATGAATGAGAAAGGCAATCTCCTGCCTTCAAAGATTCTGTCATCTAGGCGCGGCGCCTGTGGCTCAACGGGCTAAGGCGCCAGCCACGTACACCTGAGCTGGCGGGTTCAAATCCAGCCCCCAGGCCCGCCAAACAACAATGATGACTACAACCAAAAATATGGCCAGGCGTTGTGGCGGGCGCCTGTAGTCCCAGCTACTTGGGAGGCGGAGGCAAGAGACTTGCTTGAGCCCAGGAATTGGAGGTTGCTGTGAGCTGTGATGCCACGGCACTCTACCCAGGGTGACAGCTTGAGGCTCTGTCTCAA
>CAUYON010084749.1:0-11236 GCA_963573935.1 Arctocebus calabarensis
ATATAGTGATCAAGAAAATGCCATGAAGGCTATCTGTAACAGTACGATCAAAATATTTCTGAATGTATATGAAGCACATTGTGCCCTATGATTGCACCAATGTACACAATTATGATTCAATAAAATTATAAAAAAAAAAATTACCCCAAACACATGATTTACTCCCTTTGAAGATTTCACTAGTTTTTCCATTTTCAATCAAAATTCTGTACAAATCACATTTTAAAGTGAGCAAAAAAAAAATCAAATGACATGGGTTATCTTTTTTTTTAGCATTTATTGTGACAGTCACAAGTGAAGTGCACTAAAATCATTATTCCCCTCTCACTGAGTCATTAAGTGGGAACAAGTTCGTGTACCTGTATATGATGAGCTAATCTACATGATTGTATCACTGAAAAATATAACTTATCATAGTGTTTATCTACATACCAACAGCATGAAAACCAGTAGACTTTTTTTTTACTTTTTTCTAGTTTTCATGGAGATTGTCCTATACCTGGAATTCTATGTAACAGGTCAGAATGCAATGGTATAAGGGGTAGATGTTTGTCAACCCAAAATGTATTAATTCACTATTTATTCATTCATTAAATATTAACTTACTAAATGCCAAACATGTCACCCATGTTTGTGTTTTAAATGCCAAAGATGAGCTGGTACCTGTCCTCGTGAAGCTCATCAATCTAGTAGTAGCTGACACCACCAGATGTCACTAATTCCACCCCTCACAGATCAACCTCTGTGAGTATGGGACTACATTTTTAACATTAAAAATTTCATATTCACCACATTTGTTTAAAAGCAGACACTTTTTAGTGTCTTCTAATTGAAAAGAAAACAATAACGTAAGTCATTTTAATGACATTTGCATTGAAATAAATTCAGTATCATTTCAATGAACTTGTATATATTTATCATAACAATCTCCATGTATATTTGAGAGGATGTAGTGGTTCATTTGAGACACAATTTTGTCCATTGACAAAATGTCCCCTGTATATGGAATTGTGGACCTCTTGCCATGAAGTCTAACCTGGGAATCTACAGACTTCAGGTAAACAGAGATCGTGTTAAAGCCTGTGATGACCTGAAACCAGGCTGCGATCCCCACATTCCCAATGCTCTTGCTGTATTATGCCATGTTCATAATTCAGTGTTACTCTAGAATAGATGCCAGTCTCCTGTCCCCCAAATCTCCCAGTTTTTATGAAAACAGTTCTCATGTGTTTTAGTTACAAACTGCTTCCACATCCCACCGCCTTTTGCCTCAGGCACAACTGCATGGGGTAGGCAGAAGGCTGCACCCTTCAAGGAAATCTTCTTCTACCACAGGGATGATGTCTTTTAGACAAGGTGTGTGTTTCCGACTCTCTGTCTTACCCAACAGAGACTTCTCCATCTCTCAGATAAATGTGCTCTTATCAAGTTTACCTGACTAGTACGACAGATGTGCCCAGAAACATGCAAAACCCAAAAGAAAACACAACTTGCCCAGATGCAAGACGTTTCCAGCATGCTAGACAGCAGGTAACAAGTGTCCCATAGATGTGTGACCCATGTGCTGAGAAAAAACAAAGAACGTGATGCTAATTCTGGTAGGAGAAGAGTACCCAGAAATGAATTGGACTGGATTTTAAGGATTAATTGTATTTTTAACAATTGTTGGGGAGAGAAGAAAAGTCACCCAGCAGAAAAATGAGGTTAGGCGAGATCTGAAACATGACAAGTGGTCTAAGGAGTAGGATTGTTTATTAGGCAATAAGTACTGGCGTAAGCAGGTCATGAAGTTGGGAGTTGACCATGGCTTGATAGACAAAGAGGCACAGCAATTAGAGAAAATAGCAGCCCCAAAGAACAGATGGAAGAAAAGAAATAAAGGACACAGGGAAGACAGAACCCAAGCAGAAGTGATCGTTTCCTCTTTCAAACCCTTTGGTACTTTTCATTCTACTCACACAATCCTTGTCACATATTACCTCATCATCAGTCCTCTATTTTTTGTCTTTTTTCCTCTCCTGGAGTGTAATTAAATTCACACAAGGGGCAGCTTGATAGAGTGGAAATAGCAGGGGATTTTTAAACAATCATGTTCAGAACCTAGCTTTGACCCTAACACATATGTGACCCCAGACAATTCTCTCAAACTCTCTTACTCTCCGTTCTTTATAAAACATGGATGACAGTGCATATTTATGAGACAGTGACAAAGCAACTCTCAGGGTTGTTTTTAAGATTAAATGAGCTAAGTGAAACATATGAAGTCTAGCATACAGTAGACACATAATAAATATGTTTCCTTCCCATTCTCACCACCTTAATGGTTACATTCACATCTTTCAGATAGAGGGCTGAGGACAGAGTGGTTGCATTGCAGCACTGCATTCCACATGGCCCAGATTATACCACTTTGAATAATCTGGACTGATTTGTAGCCTACATGAAATTTAGTCCAAAAGTTGCTTATGAGTCACTTTCAATGACTGATAGGTACTGATAGGATCTAGGACCATAAAGTATATTCAAACGGGCCCTGCTCTCGAGAAGTTCCAAGTTTAGTGAGTTATTACTTGGAGATTCATCCCTGTGGGAGGACCTTTAAAGAAATTATCTAATGGTATGGTAAATGGGGTCATTAAACAAGAGTAATACAAGAATATACTTTTAGAGCCAGGTAACTCCTTTGTGAGAATGCTTTGTAATGTTACGAGGGCCATAGACAAAAATAAATACCACAGATAAAATCAAGAACCTTATCGGAAGAAAATACCTGGGGAGAAAAAGTTTTATTCTCTGCTCACCAAACTGTGTATTTGCTTTTTTTTTTTTTCTTTCTTTTTTTTTTTTTTTTTTGTTGCAGTTTTGGCTGGACAGAGTTTGAACCCACCACCATCAGGATATGGGGCCCATGCCCTACCCACTGAGCCACAGGCGCCACTCTGTGTGTTTGGTCTTATTAGTGAACTTGTCCATTAAATGTAATATAGATCCCTAGATTTAAAACTGGTTCAAGGGTATAACAAAATTCCTATTTCCACACTTTCCCATCATCTCTGCAGCTGGGAAATGACAGCCCCAGGTGGTGATGGAAGAGGAGACGACTTAAGGAGGATGAGGATGACTTCATGCAAGTGAGAAGCGTAGAGGAATCACTCAGGCAGTGGTCCCAGGTTCTTCCCCAAAGACCTGTGCCCTATTTCCTTTTACTTTTTTTTTTTTTCCTCAGTTTTTGGCCAGGGTTGGGTTTGAACTTGCCACCTCTGGCATATGGGGCCGGTGCCCTATTCTTTGAGCCACACAGGTGCCACCTGGAATGCCCCATTGTCATAAAAACAACAGTGAGTGCTAAGTGAGGCAGGAATTATGGACAAACACAATAATCCAAAGACGCAGACTAGCAGGAAGAGCTAAGAAAATGCCAGCACACCTCAGATCATTAGCAGGAAGACACTATCTAATTAGAATTGAATTGGAGTGGCTTGAAAATAATTGAAAGTAGGTAAAGATCAGGAGAAACCCTGCCCCCAATCACATTGTCACTGAGCCCCATTCTCTCTCATATGCTTCACTTTCCAAGGTCTTGAGTTGCTCCTTTATCCCTTTATCTGTACGGAGAGAACATATATCAGATCCCTCGTATTGTCCAGGCTCTGTGGAAGACATTGCACACGTAATATCCATTTCATATTGCCATTACCCTAAGAATTAAATGCTGCTGTTAGCCCCACTTTACAGATTAAAAAAACAAGGCTTAGAAAAAGGACCTACCCAGATTCACACACAACAAGTGGAAGAGCTGGAATATGAGCTACGGTCTGTCTGATGACAAAGTCCATACTTCTTAGACTGTTTGAAGATATATATGTTAACCATCTACCTCTAACAGGTACTTGCATTTATAAATTTATAAATGTTTAATTTTAAGGCCGGGCATGGTGGTTCACACCTGGAATCCAAACACTCTGGGAGGCTGAGGCAGATGCATTGCTGCTCAGAAGTTCGAGACCAGCTTGAGGAAGAGAAAGACCCCATCTCTAAAACTAGCTAGGTATCGTGGTGGGCACCTGTAGTCCCAGCTACTTGGGAGGCTGAGGCAAGAGGATCACTTGAGCCCAAGAGTTTGAGGTTGCTGAGAGATAAGGCACAGCATTCTACAAAGAGCAACAAAGTGAGATTCTCTCTCTCAAAAAAAAGATGTATTTATTTGTGTGTGTGTGAGTGTGTTGAATTTTACTTTATTAGGTATTAGGTATTCTCAGAAGTGAAAAATCCTTTTAAACTCAAAGAAATATATTTCTCATGGTAAGATTTCAGCTGAGGTCCAGTGATAACTAGAAGCCAGGGAGATAAAATGAGCAGAGGAAAATCATCTCCTCTGAACTCAAATTATACCCCACCGGTGGCTAATACGGCCAAGTCACAAGGCTAGATGTCAGCAAGAAATAAAATGTTTTGAACTTGCAACCGAGCTTCAAAGTGGTATGGTTGAAGAAGAATGGCAAGGTCAGACAAAAACTGTCTCCGCCTTAACCTCAGGAAGTGAAAAAGGAATAGGAATAAACTTCAGAATGGGGATAAGAACTGGATACACTGGTGCTGGACTTCCCTCCTTCGTAAAATACGTTCTACGACTTTACTATTCATGAGTATAAATGTTTTCTAGGTTATTTCCATTTTGAAAAAAAAAAATCAAGCAATTGACCATCTCCTTTTCACCATTTTAATGTTGAGCTATTATAATCTCACATTCCAGTGGCCTTCTAACTGCATGGTTATAGTCTCCTTACACTTACTCTGAAATTGTTTTCCCATTGTTATCTTACATTATAGTCGCATCGTAATGTCATGTTTAAAGGTTCCCCATACACTTGTAATGAAATCGTTTTGCAGTTCAGAATGGCATCATATTGGCACTTTAAGCAGGGTATCCATCACCCTGTATTGATAGTTTTCACAAGAAAACACCCTATTTTAGTGACTGTGAAAGTAAATAGCTGTTGCCAGTAATCTGTTCTTCCATTTCAAACTTAAATGGTCTCATCTGTTTTATTTTACCTTGCAATTTTCACACCCACCATGGTGTGGGCCAAATTTATACTGGTTGCTTTCAAATGAGGGCTGTCACTCCATTGGCTCATAAACGTTTCTATGACAAGCCACTTATCTGTTTTGGTCTGGCCTATGTGAGACAGATAATTCCTTACAGTCTGATAATCAATATACTTTGACTTCTTTGTTTGTGAGACTAATGTAGATAAATCTTTGGCTAATTAAAATCCAGAGGCAAATTATTTGGTAAATGTTTTTGAATCAAATGAACTGAGTATCTAAAAGTAATGTGCACAGCTACTAAAATTTCACAACACGCTAATACTGAGGAAAGAATTCTGCTTCCAAATGACCGCGAATGAAAATTCTGAATGGTGTTTTAAGGCAAAATTTAGTGCAAGACTAGAAATTGGAGAAAAAGAAGTGTTGTACTAGTATAATTACTATAAAGAATCAGACATTTTTAGGTAATTTTTGGAAAGCACCATCATCACCCCAGGGTGGTTAAACCTTGAGAGCTTAATGATTTGGTTCAAATCTCCATTTCAGGAATTAAATGCTACCCAACCCAAGCCTGATCCAAACCAAGTCGCACTTGGTAGGAAGCCAGCCCGGGTGCAAGTCTCCTGACAATGGGCTTCATTTTTAAGATCTTTCTATTCCCTGCTGTTAAAAGAGCCGTTAGTGCCTCCAACACAATGCCTCTACAGCTGTTCTGACAGCTCTTCACAGGTCCAGTTAGAAGTTGGAGGAGCAAAAAGAGAATAAAAGTGATAAATTCTTACAAGAGAGGATTTCTGCTAGCATTTTCAAACTCAGAGAAATTTGGCATTCGGTTGCAACTGGGAACAAAACTTCAGGTATGCATTTATTTAATGTACAACTACTTCTCTTTGGGAAGTTAACACAGATAACAAGGAAGATGGAACCAGAGCATCAGTTGCACCCAAGTACTAAATACCAGAAATCCACTCATTTTAGGTGTTTGTGATTGAGCTAATGCTTGAAGACATTTCTGTCAAAAAGCAAGTAGAAACAGCTGCAGCAATGATTTGGCTTCTTTGGTAACCCAGAGTGCCCCAAGAAGTGGCAATAAATGTTTTAAAGCTCTCCAAATTTTATTTTACTTTATTTTAAAATCAAATATATGGGTGGGCACAGTGGCTTACACCTGTAATCCTAGCACTCTGGTAGGCTGAGGTAGGTGGATCACCTGAGCGTGGGAGTTCAAGACCAGTCTGAGCAAGAGTGAGTCCTCGTCTGTACTAGAAATAGAAAAACTAGTCGGGAGTCTTGATGGGAGCCTGTAGTCCCAGCTACTTGGGATGCTGAGGCAGGAGGATTTCTTGAGCCCAAAAGTTTCAGTTTGTGAGTTGTGATGCCACAGCACTCTAGCCTGGGGCAACAAGTAAGACTCAATCTCAAAAAAAAAAAAAAAGAAAGAAAAAACAAAGGTATGTTTTCTACAAAAGAATATGGCATGAGTTGACATCACACTAAACCAAAGCATGTGTATCCACTGATATTCTGAAATACAAAAAGAAAAAAATATACAACTCGGCGCCTGTGGCTCAATGGGCTAAGGCGCCAGCCATGTACACCTGAGCTGGCGGGTTCAAATCCAGTCAGGGCCTGCCAAACAACAACGATGGCTGCAACCAAAAATGGCCGGGTGTTGTGGCGGGCGCCTGTAGTCTCAGCTACTTAGGAGGCGGAGGCAGGAGACTCGCTTGAGCCCAGAAATTGGAGGTTGCTGTGAGCTGTGAGCACTCTATCCAGCGTGACAGCTTGAGGCTCTGTCTCAAAAAAAAAAAAAAAAATATGAGATAGTATTAAGGATCACACCACAATGCCCAGCCCAGTGCCCTTCTCAGTGTGAAGACTTCCCAACTGTCATTTCAAAACTGCATTTGGAATAAACACAAAGAAAAAAGTGCATATTTGGATGACCATACATGAAAAGCTCAAGTGTGGTTTTAAGATACAAGCTTGATTATAGGCAACTGAGCCCTATCTGAAAAAAAATCATATACCCTTGTGGAAGAGCATCCCTGTACATTCATGGTCTCTGAAATATCTCTACCCTCTGGCTCTGATAAGCATTTTGTCTGCTTATATGTAATCAGCTTCCTCTCCCACTCCTGAAAGTCACGGGTAATTCTGGAGTTTCTCCAGTCTGCTCGGAGGCTCCACCCTGCCCCTCTCAGTCACAGCAGTAGGTGTTCCACCTCTTCCCCGGAAAGACTGAATCCACTGATACGATCTCATCCTCTACCTTTCCACCACAATCTGCCAGGGTGTCTGGGGCCACATATGTTGATCTTTTCCCTCCAATCTCAGAATAAGGTGAGTTTTCCTTTGTTTAAACTCATCTCCTTCCTCGGGAACTTCATTTAATCAGTTGACCTCTCCCTGCCATGGATTCCCCATCTCCCTACTGTCTCCTCTTCAACTTACAAGCTGCTCTCATCATTTAAAAGAAAAAAAAAAACTCTCTT
This sequence comes from Arctocebus calabarensis, assembly GCA_963573935.1. Taxonomy (NCBI): domain Eukaryota; kingdom Metazoa; phylum Chordata; class Mammalia; order Primates; family Lorisidae; genus Arctocebus; species Arctocebus calabarensis. The sequence continues at coordinate 7,548 of CAUYON010084749.1, forward strand.
GATTCTATATCCCCTGTCACTTCACATGTGCCCCCAAATTATGGCCATCTCTCTCCTCCCCACACCATAGCTCCAGCTAAACTTTTCAAAAGATCAGTAACCACTCACTTCCACCCCCAGCTCCATGGCAATGTCCTCTACACCCTCTTTTCTTCTGAACTGTCCTTGTCTTGCAGCCCAGCCAGTTTCATCTGCCTGCTGCCCAAGAGGAAGCCGATGTCCAGAGACAGCAGGGTTCGCAGCAGAGAAAGAGTTTATTCCTCATAGTGCTAAGTGGCGAGATGGAGAGATGTAAGGATTCTCTTGAAACCAGCTTCCCAAAAATTGAGAGTCAGAGGTTTTAAAGACAGTTTGGTGGGCAGAGGATTAGGCAATTGGGGTCTGTTCCTTTGCTGATTTCAGGACAGAACTATCAGTCCCTCGGTATGGGGCGCTGTCTGGGTGGGTCAGCCAATTCACTGGAATGTAGTTCCTTGGGTTGGGGGGGAGGGGGTCCAAGACTGGTTCCTTCCTTGGTCTGGGTGGGACAGCCAATCCCCTGGAATGCAGGACCTGGAAGATATCCCAAGAACTACCCCAAGGTTCCAAACAGGTGATGTTTTCTACAGAGAAAAGTTAAGAATCTTTACAACTACCCACTGTGCTGTCTAAGACAGCAAATACAGAGAGGCAAACAAGGAAACAGTGACTAGTATTAAGCAAAGAAGAGGACAGTGGCCGCTTATGATCACTGTTTTGGCTAAGCCTGTTCCTACTAAGGGTTTGATGATTATCATTATTGTAGCTAGGCCCGCTCCTTACAGAGTTTGATGATTATCGTTATTCTAGCGACGCCCGTTCCTTACAGAGTTTGGGGCCCTTACTCTAGGCTCTTGTCCTGTACCCCTTCATCAGTTTGTACGGGCAGTTTCCCTGGCTCCAGTAGTCATCTTTCTGCATTTCACTGCTACACCAAATTCTGTTACTAATAGTTACTTCTTCCATAATGAAACTCTACCCTTCCTCAGATTCAATTCAATCATCCAGTCCTGATTTTCTCCAGTCCACTCTGTTCTCTCTGTCCTTTTGACGTGGGCTCCTCTTCCGCTACCTACACCTTCAGAGGTGTTTCTTCACCCTCTAAAAGGAGCCTCCTCCTCTGCCCTTCCATAACTTCTTCCATCCTCATGATTCTAACTACCACATAAAAGTGGATGTGTCCTGTACCGCCAGCTCTGACTTCTCCCCTGAGATTTATATTCACACCCATAACTCCCTCTAAACAACTCTGCCAGAATGTTCCACAGACATCATAAACTTGACGTGTCCAAAATGGCATTCATCATCTCCTCCCCAGGCTGTCTTTCTCCCGTATTCTCTTTCTACATAAATGGGTATCACTGCTGTTCCCCAACACACCCAAATGGAAACTTAGGGATCTTCCTTGACTGCCTTCTTCATCCTCTGTGTTAACCAAGCATTTCTAACCTCATCAAAATTACATGTTCTCCTTGCAGCCCTGCTGCTTCTCCTTAGTTACCGCCCTGGTCATCAGGAGTCAGTCTACTCAGCACGCGTTCTATCTGTCTCCCCTTCTTTAGCCTCGCTGCTTTCAATCTTCCACAAAGCCAGCAGGGTGATGTGACTAAAAGAAAAGTCTAACTATCCTTCCCCTTCTTAGAAACCCTTTGTTTTTCTCAGCGATTTTCCAAGCTCCTTCACATTCCATACTCTCTGTTCCCACTCATCTCTCGTGCTTCATCTCTCACTTCATTCTGATTCACATTTTATGATCTAGAAATACTTTGAAATTTCTCACACATACCACATTGCTTCACACCTCCGTGACTTTACTTAGACTCAAGGGAAAATACCGAAGGTCCTTTCTCGAGGTTGGCTTTGATCTACAAACCAAACAGTTGTGAGTATTTGTTGGGCTCTTTCAAATTACACACTCCAGTTACTTGAGTTAGAGGGGGGTGCTTTACTGTAACATAACTGGGGAAGTAGGAGACAAGTAATCAGGCAAAGGCAACATGGAGCCAGGCCTACAGGAGGACTATTGTTCTAGATAGAAGAGTAACTCTCGGAGGGCAGGAGCAGGAGGGAGCCCTTCCACTGCCACTCATAGGTTCCCTTCCAGAAGGATCTATTCGCGGCTCAGTTCCTCCACCATTACACAGCTGTTCAGTCATTCTGTTTTGCTGCTTTGGCCACAACCAATTTGACTATTATCATCACATTGTGGCTTCTCTTTATTCTCCTTTCTAGCTCATGTTTTCTTCTTTGTATATGTCTCTGTTTTTCCTCTCTGCTGTCTTATCACTTTCTGTATGACCAGAATTTACACTTCCCATAAGAGAGGTAAGATTGATTTGGCCAAGACCATTTCTTTAGGCACCATAGATGTCTCATTGAGCTTCATTGTCCTTGTAACCATTTTATAGGCCACTTTAGGAGAAGTGTCCTTTTCCTGAGTGTGATGGACGTATAAAGGAATTGTGAAGATTTCTGAATAAGGTGCCACCTAGACGACTGTGGATATAAGTGCACTCTGAGACCTCACAAAAGCAGAAGATAGGACTGAGAGAAACTTTCCGTGCCTTACAAATTCAGTTTTTAAATTCTTATACTTACACCATCATGATAACACTCTTATTGAGCAACTACTATGTGCCAAGTATCTTACATAATTTTAATTCTTATTTTAAAAAAAAAACACTGGAAGACAGTCACTATTTACACCTTAATGAGAATCGGCAAGGATAATTAATGTGCTCAAGGTTGCCCAAGAGTGGCGAAACAATTCTAATCCCAAACTGCCTGGCTGCAAGACTAATGCTATTCCCCTGTACGGTACTATATCTAGATCGTATTTCTCCATCCCCCCTGTCTGTGATTTATCACAGACCATTCTATAATACTACTATGTAGGCTTGTGTATTTTTCAGCCATGTCTTTGTTCGCTATGAGAATGAAGTTGCATTTATTGACACATCGTCTCCCAGTCTTAACTGTGTGATATATGTGAGAACTTCTTCAAATTCCTGTCTGTGTCATGCTCAGTGAAATATCGATCAAAGTTTAAAAATTGACAGTATGATGTCCTCATTAGTCCAGCTCTTCTTCCATTGAGAAGACGGCTTCAGAATAGAAATAGCCCAGCAGCATCCTTTCTTTAGAGTGTGGCTGTACATTAAATATACAAATACGCTGACATCTAAGTAAGTTTTCAAAAAGAGAAAGGAATGTGGATTTTTAACTTTTGATGACTCAGTGAGGGGGATGGAAGAATTCACATTTTTAATAACGTAGATAAGGTTGAAATGCACATTTGATGGAAGAAGCAAAACTTCATGCTACAGTGGGTATTCAAATATTCTCTTCTTATTTTCTATGCGGAATTTTCAAAAATGACTAGCTAAAGACCATGAAGAACTGCACACACACCAACTTAACCAAGTTCAAATACCACTCAGAGACGCTGAGCCAAGGGGAAATCCTTCATGAGATCAAGACGCTGCAAACAAAACACGGTTTCCAACATTTTATTTCTATCTTTCTTTTCAAATTGCATTCATAAACACAAGTGCTCTTTTCCATCAAAAGTGAGGACAATACAAATGCCCATGGACCCACAAATGGATTAATAAATTGTGGTACATGTATACCATGGAATACTATGCAGCCTTAAAGAAAGATGGAGACTT
>CAUYON010084750.1:0-40118 GCA_963573935.1 Arctocebus calabarensis
ATGTTTTCATATAGTGATTAAAAGGTCATGAAGGCTATGTTAAATAGTTCAATGAAAATATTTCAGAATGTATATAAAGTCAGCACATTGTGCCCCATGATTGCACCAATGTACACAATTATAATTTAATAAAAATTTAAATAAAAAAAAAAGAGTGGAAGGGTATCATTAACTTTGATGGAACAGCATTTGCAAGCCGGGACTGTCCCAGCAAAATCAGGACTTTTGGTTGCCATAGAGATGAGACACAGGTAATCCATGTTTAAGTAATAATTCAAAATTGGATTTGAAATATTGAGAATGCCAAATTCTGGCAAAGAGGTATGATTTGTGATTGGTGGAATAAAAAACAGTACAACCACTTTGGACAACCATTTGGCAGTTTCCTACACATATTCTTGCCATACAATTCTACGTTCACACTTCTTGATATATCAAAATAAGTGGAAAACTTATGTCCATACAAAATCCTGCAAAAAAATGCTTATAGCAGCCTTATTAATAGCTGCAAAAACTTGGAAGGAACCAAGGATTCCTTCAATAGGTGAATTGATACATAAAATACAGCACATTCTCAGGATGGAATATTATTTGTCAATAAGAGGAGATGGGCTATTGAGCTCCAAAATGACATGCAAATTATTAGTGAAAAAAAGCCAACTGCAAATGCTACAAACTGCGTGATTTCAACTACATGACATTCTGAAAAAGGCAAAATTATTAAGACAAATTATAAAGCCCTGGGAGGAAGGAGAGATGAAGGGGGAAAGCACTGAGCCTGCTCTCGGTGATACTGTATCTTAGATACATGTCATAATACATTTGTCAAAACTCATGGAAGGTGCAACAGCAGGAGTAAACCCTAATATAACCTGTGAGCTTTAGTTAATAATAATGTATCTATAAGGGCTCATCAATGTAAATCATGTACCTCGATAATGCAAGATGTTAATAGTAGAAACTAGGTGAGCTCTGTATTTTCCACTCAATTTTTCTTAGTCTAAACTTAAAACTGCTCTAAGTATGAAGTCAATTACCTTTACAAAAGGTGGATACCAAGATCTGGATTAGTATCATGACATGATAACTTGAGAAAACCAAATAATCTGTCTAAGGTCTCAAAAGGCCCAATGTAACTACTGGCCATGTGACTGCATGGAGTAAAAAGCTTGAAAGAAAAAAACAGATTAAAAAATGTTAAATAAGAAAATCTAATAAAGTAAGCTTGAGAAACTCCTTTTGGGCCCTTACATCTGTCCCAAGAATATGCTTAGCCTTCATAACAAATAAATTGCCTCCTCCAACCCTCGGCATTGCTGCTAGGACAGTTTTCAAGAATGAGGTGTGTCTCAGCATTCAGGGGCAAAATAAAAAAGACAGCATCTGGCACGGTCCTCGTGAAGCACTAGTATGAAGTGGAAAGGCAGAGATGTAGATTGGGATAAGCTGTGGAAATGGGAGTCAGGGCAGGTCTTGTCTCCTCAGGTGACGGTGAGAAATAAAGGAGCACGACGTTCTTAGCAGGGTCCTCGTGACTCAGTGTGCCCTGCTCACTGCCTGCTAACCATTCGTAACAGCAAAATGCCCCTTCCTCTCATGGTTTGAGGACAGATCAATGTTAGAATAAAGCAAGGCATTCAAGGACAAATCAAAAAATGTACAAGTTCTGTAAAAAAAGACTACAGCTAAAAACTGAAGGGCACACTTGAACCATTTGTGGAAACATAGTTGTTGGAACTGTATAAATAAGTATTTTTGTACACATTGGCACATGTGGCCTGAAATCTCTCAATTTTACCCTTAAACATGAAATATTAAAAGGAACGTGTATGTGTGTGTCTGCGTGTGTTAAAGGAAAAGAAAATTTCTCTGTGGAGCTCTTCAATTTTGTTCTTGTTTTTCATTTCTCTTTTTCCATAGCTTGAACTTTCTTTCCTATGAGAATTTCAAACTAATGTATTTCAAGATACAAGGAAAACATTGTTCCTAACTTTCAAAAATAAAGGTAAATGGGAGAGTAGATTTTAAATCATAAAATCATTATGGTTAGAAAGGGATATATTTGCATTATCTTTATCATTAATAAAAAATATTCTGACACCTAATCAACGTTGAAATCAGAATATCTTGATTAATTTGAATGTATGTTCCTGACATGTTTCCACAAATGCGGGGAAAAGAGCATAGTGTACATTATGATGCATCAGTGTGCTTTAGAGTCATTTGTCTCCTGGCATCCAGTAAATGACTAACATTCGCATAAAACAAGTTAGTACACTATTAAATACCATAAATCATTGTATTTGGTAGTTGGTGTAGATGAGAAACATTAATGGAGCTTGAACTTGTTTCAGGTGTTTGGAACTCATTACATTCACTCACCACTACACATTAAACAGATAAAGAAAGAACGTTCCAAGTAGGAAATGCATTAACCAGCTCCTTTCCATGCCCAACACAGTGAGTGCAAAGCAGGTGCTAAACTAAGGGCACAGTTAGGGGCCTGCAGACGGCTTGATCCCCCGGGAAGAGGGTGCCAGGCGGCTCTCCGAGGTATTTACAGACAAATCTGTTCTGAAGTGTCCGTGCCTATCCTGCACTCCATATCAGCCCTGACAGAAGATTGCAGATTGTTAAATTCAGAGAAAAACTTCATCTGAGGAATTAAAAGAGTCAACTACTTAAAGTAGGTCTTGCTACATCAACCAGGGGGCTTGCTTGGCGGGGAGGGGAGACCAAACGGAGAAGTCTATGGGGTTTAGAACGCTGCCATCCGAGGGACTGACCCTAAATAGAGGGAAGAAACTTTCCCTAATCTGAACATCTTATTTCACCTTGGTATGACTTTAAAAGGAGGAAATAAATCTTACTTGACTTTCATCAGCTTTCCCACTAGCATTCTCTTTTCTGGTCTAAGATTCCCCTAACCCTTGGCACTTTCCTAGTCTGATATGGCCTTACTATTTTTGAGGAGAAATGTGCCCTTATTTTAGAGACTGCTTTCCTCCATTGGGCTTATCTGTTGTTTTTCATGACCACGTATTTTTGGTAGAAATGCCACAAAAAGGACATTCTGCCCTCACAGTGCATCCCATTGGGAAGTAGATATGTGACTGCATTAATGTCTTAGGACTGGTGACATTAACTTTGATCATTAGTTAAGGTTCGCTATTCCAGGCTTTCCACACTAAATCCAAGTTTATCTATCTGCCAGGGATGGTGTGGAAGGAATTTCTGTGCCGCCTTCCGTCGGGATAGCCTTTGGATTGCTGGTAGACTTTCTGTGATGTGATTTGACGTTCTTTGGAACGTCATCTCCACAGCCTTAAAGAACAAAATTCTCCCTTTTAAATCATTCTTCTAAAGGCAATTTTTTTATTTCTTTATTTAGTTTATTCTGATAGTGAGAAGATTCTTCAAAAGAATCTAATAGAATATAAAAATCAGTAACAGAAAATAGGGAAGGAAAACATAGTGATGCCTGGGACTTGTTAAATTACTGCAGTCAAACAGTAGCAATGTTGTACAAACATTTGGGAAAATTAGTATGAGTAACAGAATCAGTCTCCTGACAGAGGCAGCAGAGCTAGTATTAATATTCTCATAACTCAGGGTGCAAACCCTCACAAGTCTACTGAGTACAATCTCACAGAACGCCAGTCCATCAACTCACAGCAGTTTTCCCAGTTGCAGCTGCAGTTGTAGTGTTACTGGCACTACAATCTTTAATGATGTCATACTGTGACTACATGTATCACTAGGACACACAAATGGGACAAGATGGCAGTTCCCTTAAAAGTCTTAAAGGCCATGAACATAAAGTTCATAAACATATGAAGTTGAGAATTTTGCCAGCTATTTTTTTCCCCAACTAAAATAAAACACTGAGGCTGGGTGTGTTGGCTCAGGCATGTAATCCTAGGACTCTAGGAGGTTGAGGCAGGTGCTCCTTCTCTACTAAAAATAGAAAAACAACTGGGGCATGGTGGCGCACCCCTGTAATCCCAGTTACTCAGGAGGCTTAGGCAAGAGGATTGCTCAAGCCCAAGAATTTGGGGTCGCTGTGAGCTATGATGCTGTAGCACTCTATATAGAGCAACAGAGTGAGTCTGTTCGCCTAAAAAAAATAAATACATTTTAAAAATACATAAATAAATAAAATAAAACACTGGACAGGAGGCACTAAAATAACAAACATATAAATGGAAGAAAATAAAATTTAAAAAAATAGAAGAAAATAACAATCAAAGAACACCAGCATTATTTTAAAAAACAAATTATATCACAGGGAAAAACTTGCATAAAATAAGAAAAAGTCATCATTGCCATTCTTATGGTATCCTTGAGGTCTAAGTTTAATTTATTCTTTGTGTGTGTTTTTGTATTTGTGTGGGGACATGTATGGATAAATATAACAAATAGTTTTAAACAATTTCTCACCTCTGTTGGATTTTGAATTTTGAGTAGCTGAATGCCAGTAATTTTTTCTATTAATTAGAAAAGATAATGAAAGTAGCAGGCATATCTTTGTCTAAGATTTTAATAAAGCATTGAAAACTATAATTTAGCAGATTATAGTTCTTTGTCTCGTCTCAAAATGGGATTGTAATTCATATGGAAACTCTGTCATCATCAACATTTGCTTTGCTGACTATTCAAGGAGCTCCTCTCAGTGAGAACTTGGTAGGCTGCAAGGACAAGGTGGTGTCAGATGTGAAATAAAACCTTCGTTGTCCAAAATACCTATCCATTTTTAGAAATCATTGAGTATAAGCCTCTTCCTTTATAGATGATAAAACAGAAGGCCATTGAGATTGAATATTTTTCTCTGAGGACAAGTAGTGAGGGAAGAGAAAATACAAGAAACATTCATTGGGTGCTACTTCTGAAAATTCATTAGGAGCTGCCTCTTAAATCCTTCTTATCAGTCAGGTATTATGTCATTTGGTGTGCACAAAAGTTCTGACTTGGCACTTGTAGCACAGTGGTTACGGCGCCAGCCACATACACCAGGGTTGGAAACCGGCCCGGGACTGCTAAACAACAATGACGACTGCAACAAAAAATAGCCGTGTGTTGTGGCAGGTGCCTGTAGTCCCAGCTACTTGGGAGGCTGAGGCAAGAGAATCTCTTAAGCCCAAGAGTTGGAGGTTGCGATGAGCTGTGATGCCACAGCACTCTACCCAGGGGGACATAGTGATACTGTCTCAAAAATAAAAAATAAATAAATAAAAATTCCTGTGGTGCTTTAATGTCCCTATTTTACGGATATAAAAACTAAGGATTAATGAGTTAAAAGAACTCATTCATTAATACAATGAATAAGTTTCCGAGCAAAGTTTCCAGCTGACCCTTTGTCACTGAATATTATACTGTAATATGTGGTTCTGAAATGAAGTTTATTATTCTATATAATATATTCTCCAACAAAAAATGCAGCAGCCTTTTTCATTAAAATATGTATTTCAGCTCTATAGAAAAACTATTTGGACCATTTATCAGGCAAAGGAAAAATATTTTATTTCTTCAAAGATTTCTAAAACCCTTCCCATAAATAGAATCTTTATTTCTTTATTTTTCTCTATACTAATATTAATCTTAATTTTAATTTCTTCTCTATATTTTTGAGAGTTAGGTGGACAGATTTTTCAGTAATCATTTTCAGGATTTTAACAACCTCTGTGCTATTAAATGCTTTCACAAAATATATGATGCTTGACAGAAATTATCACAGCAACTCTGATGAGAGGGGAGGGCGGGGAAGGGGGTAATGGCAGACTTTGACAGAGGTAACTGCCTGAGAAGGAGTACAGCTCGCTGCTCTGAGATTAGAGAGAAATTAATCCCTGGGTTCCTACATGCCTGGCATTAAGGAGCTGAGATAAATTCAGCCATCTAATGAAGTGATTCTGCAGTGGAAGGCAAACTGCAAGCCATGATTCACCTGCGCTTTTGAATGCCTGGTTTTATGTAGAACTTAAAGTAGATGGCAGATTGGTCGTTAAACGAAAAACCAGAGGCTGTGATTATTGGAGTGAAGGAGAGTAACATACGGTGGAAACTATAGCATCATTAATTATTTATACCATGTTTAATCATTGATGCATATGTAGGTTCACAGTCCCTGAGCTTTGTGCCTTTGTGATTATCGCCAAGCCTCCGATCACGCCATAGATCAAATCAAGGCATTCTGAGCCATAAATGGTGATGGTACTTCCTATTTCTGATCAAGTTCAGCTCATGTTTGAATAATCTTTGCCAAAATCCTAGGGCTGGTGTAAATTATAGAAACAGTCTCTGTTGAGAAATAGGTAAACAAAGCTGATTACACGAGTGATTGGAAGTTTGGAGGATTATAACTGTGCATTGAAAACACAGGAAGTCATTAAGTAATCCACTGTGACAATAAGATTACTTATAATTTAAAGTGTAAAAGACATGAGTGGAATGAAGATCAGATTATTTATATAACTGAATCACGAAACCCCTTATTGACAGTGTGAATGTACGTGTACTGAAGGCCGGAGGGATCTTCTAGCGGCCTCCCACCTTTTAGTGCCCGTCTTCTTCCAGTCCTGTGGACAATGACTAGTATCTTCCAAAAAGGAGAGGCTGATACCTCCCTGTTCTGCTCCAAATTACTCTAAACACTGTTTCCATTCATAAGTGGGTAGACAGAGTTGAATTCATTTTATATAAAGATTGTATATACATATATTCCACATAATCTTTATCTCCCATAGAAGGAACTACGGATTAAAGCAAATGCATCTCGTGTGCTTTTTGTGTTTATTTGTCCCTTTCTAATATTCCTTCCTTTCTTTCTTGTTCTTTTTTTTTTTTAAACAAACTTCCTTTTCTGATTAATTCACCCTTTTTGGTGGCTGTCTATTGCATATCGACACAGCTCATTTAAAACTAATGTGTTGCAAACCAATACAGATCATCTAAAACAAAGACTTACTGAGATTTATTAATGTTCTCAGATTACACATGGTAAGCATTCATATCATTGACTACATACAGAAAAGCATGTCACAGACCAGATTTAGAAATATGGGTATGTATTCATCAAGGAGGAGCAGAGGAAAACTCCACAATCATATACACCAGCATAGCTGACCACCAAAGGGACTGTAAGAAGCTGGTCAACATAGAGAAGGGGGCAACATAAGGAACTAAGCCTATTCCACTGATACACAATTTCAGCCTATATTAGAGAATATCATAAGAAATCATACATATGCAAAACACAGTAAACTAATACATATAGTATAATACAAAGAAGAATGCATCTACTGTTTAATCACTCTTCGTGAAAAACGGGTCAGTCGTGGTCTGTTTCTTATTTTTATTATAAATCTCAGGGGGGAAAGCACTCTCAACACTGGCTAGGTGCACCAGTCAACATAAATGGGCATTTTTCTGCAGCAAATTAATTCAGCTGTATTATCAGACTCCTGACATCTTCTATCTTCTGGAGTCTCTGCAATTTCTGTGTCATTCTTACCTGCTTCTTCTACTTCCTTGACTGTTTCATGCACTTTCACCTCTTTGCCAGCCTCAAGGTGCTGCCCACATTCCTGAGGTCACAACCGTACTTCACTCAACCTTTGTTTCAGTTATCATATCTCCATCTCTGACCAACCTTCACTCTGACTTTCCTGCACCCCTCTTAAAATTATCCTAGGTTTATTAAGGAAAGCCTTTGCATCTCAAAATTCTTAATCTAATAACCATTGCAATGTCCCTTTTGATAGCACACTTATATTTACATTTACTGGGGACTAGGATGTAAATATCTTTGGGAGGCCATTATTCTGCCCACAATAATAACTATCATTATACTAGTCACTTAACTGAATTGAAAGAAAGAATCAGACACGAGTTTCCTTCACAAACAGATGTCGACATGGATTCTCCTGTTGTTTTTGTTAACTCATGATATAGTTCAAGCAATCTGCCCACCTCAGCCTCTCAGATTCATAGGATTACATACATGAGCCACTGTGCCTGGCCCAAGATTTGTAGTTTTACAACATGTTCTGCCAAATTCTCAAAAACTCTTTTAAAGTTATGGTCCACATACCATTTACTTGGGAAGATGCTTAGGTGAATTTATATCTTTGAATTACATCTTGCCTCATAAGTATAAAAATTTCAGTTTAAATGTTCATTCCAAGTTGCTTTAATAGGGTGTTTTAGAAATAACAATAGGTTGCATTCATCTTTAAAAATTATAAAATGACAGTATGTAGAATTATCTCAAGAATAATTTAATTTCATATTAACTATAATAGTTGTCTTAACGAAGATTCTGAAACTGAATTTTTGTTAGAGGTTGATATCTCTTTTTAATGAACTTGTACACTTACAGAAACTAATAGAAAAAATCTTTTAGGTCTTGGTGTGTGACACACCTTTTGCAGGCAAAACAGAATTATAAGAGGGACTTTATCTAACAAATGCAATGAGTGTAACCTTATTTCTTATACACTCAATGAATCCCCCAAAATAAAAAAAAATAAAAAAGGAATATTCTAGATACTTTTCGTATTGACTAATACCTTCTAAACCAAATTGTCCTTACATTGACATTTTGTAATTAATAAAAATTTATATTTCTCCTAAAATTGCTGAAAACATTTAGACAGAAATGCAAATATATATACTCACACATACATATTATATGTGTGTATGTAATAATGAAAATCTATATTTGTACAGTATTTCATACTTTTAAAAATTCTACAAACTCTCAATTTAACCCCAATAGTTTTATAAGTATTTTCAATGAAGTGCCAATTGCTGAAGAGCTTCCTTCTATAGCTACATTGAAATGCAGTTCACTGTTCCTAATTATTGAGATGATTTGCTAATTGCAAAAGATTATCCTTCTTTGACATTATTTTCTGCCCTTTCTTTAAATGTAATAAATATCAAATTCTTTCCCCCACATTACCGATATCTCAATAGGGAATCTCCATGAGTGTTATAAAGTAGCTAGTATCATTTTGCATAATGTATGCAAATACACATGATCTCATTACTTCATAATGAAACACTTCAATAATGTAAAGTGTTTATAAGAGGAAGAAGAAATGATCTAGAGAAACTAAGGGTCAATTTGTATATAATGACTATGGTATGGGGTGAAATATATAATTTCAAATTTGATTGAACTAGAATTCTTTCCATAAGCTTAAGACTTTAACAAAAAAAGTTCATTTGGAGAATGCAAATTGCAAATTAATTCCTCATTGACTTCTCTTTTTCTTTTTCATTTTCCTCCTTTTATTTGGAAAGAGAATTTTATAAACATTCCTAATGCTTGTTTACCAAAACTGATTCTAACATATGTGTCTGCTGTGGTGTAAAAAAGTTTTAAATGCACTGAGTCCTTAATTCCAACATTAGGAAAATACAATTTTATAACAAAACACCTTAGCATATTTAAAGCAGCATATTAAATATAATAAATGAACTTCAATTTTCAAGTCAAATGGTGATTTTCATATGTACGATTTTTTCCATATTTGTTTTATGGATACTAAATGGCAAAACACACATCATGCTGAACAGGAGAAATCTCACATTTAAACAAGAAACTCTCAGTGATGCTTAATTTTCTTACTATTGCATTTAAGTAGCTACATCTCATCCAAGTGAGAATTGGTTATATTCTATTATTTGTGTGGATGGCTTTTCTACCTTAGGGCACTTCTTTTGTCAATTATCTTGGGTAAAACTTCAAAATCATTACATTAAATTCAACAGACATTGAATAAAAACTATTACTTTTCTCAATTAACAAAGATTTAAAAATGACATTGTAAATATCTGTGTTGAGTATACCCCAATCCCTAAAAATCCAACTGACAGCTATTATAAAAGTACAAACAAAATGGGTTACACTTGTGGAATAAAAGAAAGGAAAAGAAAAGCCTTATACCAGGAATCTGCAAGCAGTTGCATTGTTATTTACTTATTTATTTATTTGTCCAGGGCTGGGTTTGAACCTGCCACCTCTAGTATGTGGGGCCAGTGCCGTACTCCTTGAGCCATAGGCACCACCCAGCAGTTGCATTCTTGAAAGACTCTCTAGTCTCAACATAACCTCTTAAATATAACTTCATATCCCTTATTCTCATAAAACCAATTAGAGTTATTTGGTGTTCAAGAAGGGTAGAAAAGTGAGAACAAATATTAATAATTTAAAAAATTTTTCAGTATCAGTGATGTTTTCTATGAAGGCTAATTATCCATTAACAAGAGTGTAGGACTGTGTATCTTCCTGATAACTGTTATTAGGTGAAAAAAATAATACATTATGAAGTTTGCTTCCCTGTGGAAAACTTCAGATCTCTTATTAATTCTTTATACAACTCGACTATAATCTCTCTTATGTAGGGACCCTAACGAGTATTATAAATTCTAGTAATCCCAGTTGAAAAGTCGTTAATTGACAACAGAAGTATACATATGGTCCTAGTTAATAATGTTACTAATCCTGTTTCCTGCATTTGATTAAATGTCCTCTTTGGCTAATAGATATTTTCATATGCAAAATGATAGCACACCACAATCACTGATGCATGATCATCCTCTACCACAAAATATTCCAGACTCTACTCTTAGTGCTTTAAATATATTATCTACAATCTTTATAAGATCCCTGTAAAGTAGCTGATTAAGTGTCATTTAGCTAGAGAAGTAAATGCCAGATTTTAGGATGGAAACCCACATCGCCACGGTTCCGACGCTTTGCTGTTTTCTTTTTCACCATCATTACAGATAAGTTCTCACTGAACCCAGGATAAGAGCAACACTGGTTGTTAGATGTTTGAGGTGCAAAGAGTGGTTAGGAATTGTTTCTGCCTCTGAGGAATTTACAATCTAGTTAAGGAAACAAGGCATGTGTGTAAAGAAACATCAACATAAGAGGGCATATCTGAGTTGTTTTTGTGTGGGTGAAAAGAGGTCAAGTCCACACTGAAACAGATCACAGAGAGAATCAATGAGAGGATGCTGCTTTCACACCACACACACGATTGCTTCACATCTGTCTGGACTGTATAAGTTGGGGGGAAATTACATGCCTAGAAATAAACAGCAGGCTAGACGAGCTGCCTAGCTTGTCCACTGTACACTCAGCCCCTCCATCAATGGCTCCTTACCTTTCTGCCGTACTCAGCTGGGCCACCTGGTCTGTTTCCACTCTTCGGAGCCTCAAACACACTCCTCAGCTCATCCAGGGCGATGGAGAAGCGCTCAATCCTGCGTCGGCCACTCAGGGAATCCTCCTTCAGCACTTCAGGGGGGCCGTGTTCCCTGGAGTTGTCGCTCTTTTCCTCGGGACTCTTCTTTACAGTCTTTGAGCTCAACATTTCCTCTCCGGTACTGCAGGGCAGACTTGAGGAATCTGGAGGTTCAGGTGTTGACAACGTCTCTCCCTCAGGCTCAAGCAATTTGCTTTCTCGAGGCTGGAGAAGCGTAACACGACTGCCCCCGGGACAACGCTCACTTCTCTGGTAATCACTGGATTCCCATTTCTGCCTCAGGAGGTTCAGGGAGCCCTTTTGCATCGGGAACATGGAGGGTTCCAGATTGCCCTGCAATAGCAGAATTCCTTTCATCAAAGATGCCCTGAGGTGTCTGAGTCATTTTCAAAACACTCCTACTCTAGGTAGGAGTACCAGCTTTGGGGTTTGTGCCTCAGTGCAGAAACCCAGCTTTGCTACATAATTTCTGGCACTTAATTTCACCCCACGAACTTAAATCAGTTAAACCAGAATTAAACAGATTAGAATTTGACTAGTTCGTATAGACATGGCTGTTTAAATATAAAGAGACAAAATTATGAAAACATGATTTTCTTCCCTTTTCCTTGTATCTAAAATCAGTCAATCATCATTTACGATAAAAACTTTGACAATGTTAATTCATTTTTTGGTAAATTCTGAAAAAGGGGCAATTTAATAAGTCTAACAAGAAATCAAAATGGTTCATTTGTTGCTGAAAACTGTTCAAAAATTCCTTTCAAATTATTGGTTTTAGGAAATGTCTTACTTCAGATGTAATAGACTAATAGCTAACAATTATTAACTTTTTGCTGTAAGGCAGATACTCTGATAATGGTTTTATTTTTATGATGACTTTAAATATATACCTCATTTTAATTTAACATTATCACAGTGAATTAGTTGCTACTATTATTACTATTTTGCAATTAAGAACATTAAGTAGAAACCTGCCCAGGGTTCTGAGTGACAAAGCCTATACATGAAATATATCTGTATAACTCTGAATCTTCCCTCTTAACCACTGGAATACAATTTCTCTTTGGTTTAAGTTTAACTTTAAGTTTGTAATTCTTATCTCATTGTGAAAATGATTGGGATTTCTCTTTGTTTTAGAGTTTTGTAGTGAGTACGAAAAAATGTCCAATGGCACAAAATATTCACTAGAAATACAAACACACATACACGCATGTAGACATGTACATTATGGGCAATCAGAGTTACACGCTAACATGAATATTTGCCAAAGAAATAGCTACTTTCTGTGCTAACCCAGAGATTCTAGACTGCAAAAATTTGGGGCTCCAAAAAGTAAATTTTTCTTTTGGACAGATATGTTTTTTCCTGGAAAAGTACAAGCATAGTGGGCATGTTTGGTAAAGAATGTCTCTTTGATGAAGGTTTAGAACTTAGAAGAACCACCTAAATAGTCCCAGACTTTCTGGACTGCCAGCAAAATTATGAATAATGGTTTGTGCACTGGGACTCAGTGCACACATTAGGTTAATAAATATATATTAAATTTTTTTATTTTCATTAAACAATACTTTCCCTTAAATGCCAGGTGGTATTTTCTACTGTAATCACCTTTACTTTTAAAGAAAATGTTTGCTAAATTGATTTAATGATATAGTAATGATGCATGAATGGTTCATGGACTACAGGATGGTGCTATACTTACAGTAGGAGTTCAATCCAAGGTTGGGCTTTACTTATAATGTGACCTTGAAAAAACTTCATTGGTACAATATACATCATGTCTTTATTTTGAGGAGTAAATTAGATAGTAGGTATAAAACTTCCAGTGTGTAGTAACAATCCTTCCCAGGATTGTTAATTCCATTCTCACCTCAATCTCTAGCTAGAACAACATAATTTTAATCACTCAGATAGTGATACTACACATGGTATCCTAGATAGACTAACCCTACTAGAAAATCTAGCTTTAAGAATATTGCTAATGAATGTCTTTGTCTTAATCACTTATTACATAAAGTCTCAATAAAATAGTAGCACCAAGCAAGACTGGAATATTGGTTTGAAAAACTGGTCAGCATATGTTGAGAATTTAACCAGCATATGCTATTAATGTCTACATCCCATGTGTAAATGACTATGGAAAAGATTTTATTAACACGGGAATGGTTGAGACACTGTCACAGCTGGCAGCAGTGACCTCATGAGTTTATTTAATGAAAGAATTGTTTCAGAGCCAATCTCTCAAAGTCAGGAAAAGAAAGCGGAGAGGAAGCAAAACTGATGAGTGGGGGAATTGGGGAGCCACTTTCTCTTATAGAAAAGGAAATCCTCATATTTTTAACTAATTTGGAGCATCTAGTTCTGGAGCTAGATGGAATGAATACGTTTTTCTCACTTTCTCCTACAAAATACAGCACCCCCACCCCCGGAAATTATGTATAATATGAACAGAAGAGAACTTTGAAAGGAACAGAGAAAGCAAACTGCCTAGGGTCCTTCAGACTTGAGGATCAATATGACTGTGAATTTCCTGGGTTTTCCTTTTGCTGGGAAGCCAGTAACCCAGAAACCACAATAGGTGCAGACAAAGAACATTCTTGGGGAAAAGATTGCTTTCTCTTATAGCCAAGGAAGCAGAAAAGGGCAACCTAGAATGGCAGAAAACTTTCAGACAAAAATTGCCACACTAGAAGCAAATACCACAGCCAAGGCTGAGTGGCAAGTTTAAACTTCTGACTTCTAATGTGCCCCCTCCCTATTAGGACATCAGAGAACACTGAGCAGAGAGCTAGAATGTTTTTTTCAAATTTTATATGAAAGACTTATAAAGACTTATTTATATTGTATTTATTGTTTGTTTCAGATTTATATGGAAGTACAGACAATTAGGTCACAAGTTTGCACTTGTTAGGTACAGTCAAAGATGTAGTTGTACCCCTCACCTATGAGGTGTGGCTTGTACCCTTACATTGTGCCTGTTAGGGAGAAAGCACCAATCCTTCTACCTTTTCTTTCCCTCCACCCCATTTGAGTTTAATCATGCATTCCTCTTGTGTGGGTGTCTACTAGTTTCATATTAGTATTGAGTTCTTTACTAAGTAGAATTGTCCTCAACTTCATCCATGTTAAAAGACATAAATCTTCATCTTTTTATGATTTAATACTATTCTACGCTATACATATACCACAGTTTATTAATCCATTCATGGATTGATGGGAACTTGGATTGTGTCCCCATTTTGGCAATTGTAAATTGGGCTGTGATAAACATTCTACTGCATATGCCTTTATGGTAAAATGATTTTTTTCCCTCTCAGTAGATACCTAATAATGGGATTGTGGGAGCAAATGGAAGGTCTATTTTAAGTTATTGGAGGATTCTCCATATTTCCTTCCTAAGAGGCTGTATTAAGTTGCTATCCCATCAATAGTGTAGAAGAGTTCTCTTCACTCCACACCCTCACTAGCATCTGCAGCTTAAGAACTTTCTAATGTGGCCTCTTCTCACTGGGGTTAGATGATGTCTATGGTGGTTTTGATTTACAGGGACTAGAATTTTTATTCTTCCCTGATGGTCATAAGGCCATTCTGGAGGATATGAGCAGAGGCCATCTGAGAATGCTATTCACCTGCCCCATCTAGTAGTATCAAGATATTTCTCTTTTTCCCAATTCACATCAGAGGACAGAGTTAGTAGCTACAACTTTCGCCATCATCCATTGGTAGTGAGGACTCCCATCTGCCAGTGGTATCAGTGGGGGCACATTGAGATCCTAAAAAGGGGGCTTTCCCCTTCCCAGCCAGTCAGGGTGATGTCATCTGGTGAACAGGGAGGAGCCTAATATCCTAGCTCCACCCAGCAGTAAGTAAGCATCCTTCTCTGAGGAGCTGAAAGCAGCCACCTGGGGATGCTGGGCTTCCACACCAATTTAGCATAACTAATCAACTCCTCCCTTTATCTTTAGAGAGATTTAAGTAAGATTCAGAGTACTGTGCCAGAATTGGACAAATACCCAGAATACAATTAAGAGTCACTCATATAAACACCCAGGGAAATCTAAACCTGCAGGTGGAAAAAATCAACAGATACGCTGATATGACAATGGCACAATCATCTGACACAGATTTTAAAGTAACCATCATAAAATTACTTTACTAAAGAAATATGGCCATACTTAAAAACTTGAAAAATAGAAGGGCTTAGCAAAGAAATAGAGGATATAAAGAAGAAACAAATGGACATTTCAGAATTAAGGTAGACTTTTAAAAACAGAATGGTCTTAGTAGAATGGAAATGGATAGAAAGAAAGGACCAGTGACCTTGAAGATAGAATTTACTCAATCTGAACAACACAGAGAATAGAGTGAAGAAAAGCATAATAGAAACTAAGGGAAAAGTCAGACTATAAAAAGGTCTAAAATTCAATGTCTTTGGAGTTCCAAAAAAAGAACAAAGAAATGGTAAGACTGAAAAAGCATTCAAAGAAATCATAGCTGAAATCTTTCCAAAGTTGGCAAAAGATATAATTCTATAGATCCAAGAAACTGAGTTAAAATCCAAGACATTTATAATTTAATTTTAGAAAATAAAACAACAACAAAAAAATCTTGAAAGCAATGAAAAAGAAATGACACCTTCCCTATAGAGGAAGAACAATTTGAATGATGGTAAATTTCTCATCAGAAATAATGAATACTAGAAGATAGTGGCACAATATTTGAACAAAACTATCTTTCAGGAGTAAAGAAAAAAAATAAAAGTATTCTCAGGTAAAGGAAAATTAAAAGGAGTTGTTGCTTGCAAACCTATCCTAAAATGATGGCTAAGGGATATTCTTTAATTACAAAGGAAATAATAAAAGTGGGAATCTCTGAATCTCTGGAAGGAAGAAAGAATAGAAAGAGTAAATTCATGGATAAATACACTATACATTCTTTCCTCTCTTGCATTTTCCTAATTGTAGTTGATGATAGAAAAAAGAAGTATAATGTTGTCAATATTGTCTGATATGGCTGTCAATATAGAAAGGAATTATTTAATACAGTCATATTATAAATTAGGGAGGGAAAAGGGATAAAAGAGGTAAGATTTCTATACTTCATTAGAATTGGCAAAATGCTAACACTAATAGATCGTGAGAAGCTATGTGTGTATAATGTGATACTTAGAGAAACCACTAAGAAAACAAAAACTATCATATGTGAGATCTGTGGAAAAATACTATAGATAAAATACGTTCTCAGAAAGAATTAAGTAACTCAGATAGATATGAAAAATAAAAGAAATAAACGCAGAATATAAACTCAATGTCCACAAATAAGTGGCCTTTGTATACACCAATAACAACCAAGATGAGAAGCAAATCAAGGACATAATTTCCTTCACAGCTTCAAGGAAAATGCAATACTTAGGAATATGCCTAACAAAAGAGGTGAAGGAACTTTATGAAGAATATTATGATACTCCCAGAAAAGAAATTGCAAAAGAAATTCCATTAACAAATGGAAGAATATACCATACTCAGGGCTGGGAAAAATCACCATTATCAAAATGCCAATTTTACTCAAAGCAATCTATAGATTCAATGCAATCCCCATTAAAATATCAATATCATATCTTGAAGAACTGAAAAAAAAAGTAGTACTTCATTTTGTATGGAACCAGAAAAAATAAATAGCCAAAGCTATCTTTAGTAATAAAAACAAAGTTGGAGGCATTACCTACCAGACTTTAGGCTATACTACAAGTTCATGTACTCAAAACACCATGATATTGAGACAAAAACAGAGATATACACATGTGGAACAGATTGGAAAACCAAGAAGTGAAACCAGTCTCTAGTTGCCATCTGACCTTTAATAAACCGAACAAAAGCATATGGCAGGGAAAAGAATCCCTATTCAACAAATGGTGCCTGGAGAACCAGATAACCACACTAAAAGACTGAAACTTGACCCCCATCTTTTATCACTTACAAAAATTGACCAAAGATGGATAAAAGACTTTAATCTAAGGCACAAAACAATAAAAATCTTATAAGAAAGTGTAAGGAAAACTCTGATGACCTTGAACTTGGGAAAGATTTTATGACAAAGACATCAGCTGCCATTGTAACAGCCACAAAAATTAACAAATGGGACTTAATTAAGCTGAAAAGTTTCTGGACAGCTAAGGACACAATAAATAAACCAAAAAGACAACCTTCAGAGTGGGGAAAGATGTTGCAGGGTATGAATTTGACAAAGGGTTGATAACTAGAATGCAGATTAGTCTGAGTTCTCAGATTCTACAGAGAATTCAAATTAATCAACAGAAAAAGATTAAACAAACCCATCTACCACTAGGCAAAAGACATGAACAGACCCTTCTCTGATGAAGACAGACAAATGTCTAACAAACATTTGCAAAAATGCTCATCATCCCTGATCATCAGTGAAATGCAAATCAAAATCTCCCTGAGATATCACCTAACCCAGGGGGAATAGCCCACATCTCAAAGTCTCAAAGCTGTAGGTCCTGGCATGGATGTGGAGAGAAGGGAACTCTTTTACACTGTTGGTGGGACTGCAAACTAATACAACCTTTTCAGAGGGACATATAGAGAATCTTCAAAGAACTCAAATTAGACCTCCCATTTGGTCCTGCAATCTCATTATTAGGCATCTACGCAGAAGAAAAACAATCATTTTATCATAAGGATGTTTGTACCAGACTGTTTATTGCAGCTCAATTTATAATCACCACAATGTGGAGAAAACTTAAATACCCACTAAACCAGGAATGGACTGACAAGCTGTGGTATTTGTACCATGGAATACTATTCAGTCATTAAAAAGATAGAGACTTTACTTTTTTTGTATTAACCTGGATAGAGTTGGAACACATTCTTAGCAGAGTGTCACAAGAATGGAGAAGCAAGAATCCAATGGACTTAATTGTAATGTGAATGCAGTAAATGATCTAACACATACCCTTTTAAGAGAAAAACTCAAATCAATTCAATGTGGAGGACAGGAGGAATGAGAGAGCAGGGAGAAGGGAGGAAGAGGGAGGTTGGCTGGTCATGGTTTATGGCACACCTCTTGGGGGTGAGACAATTATATGAGGGACTTACCTAACAAAAACAATCAGTGTAACCTAATTCTTTGAAACCTCCATGAATTCCAAACAATAAAACAGAGAGAGAGAAAGAGATACAATAGAGAAAACAAAAAGGAAACTAAAATGGCAGACTTAATCTATATAATTTCAACATAAAATATAAATTGTCTAAATACAAGGCAGAGATTGCAGGGTGGATAACAGCATTAACTTATACACTAGTATTATGCTGAATGTAAAAAGCCTATCTCAAACGATCATTTACATGATTTCATTTGTAAAACATTCTTGAAATGATGAAATTATAAATATCCAGAACAGATTAGTGGTTGTCAGGAGTTGTGTAATGTGGGAGTTGGGTTGTGTTTCACTGTAAAGAAGTAGCACAAGAGAGATCTTTATGGTGATAGGAGAGTTTTGTATTTTGATTATTGTGGTGGTTTGGGGATCTATGTAGGTGATAAATGGCACAGAAGTATATATAAATACCTTATACTAATGTCTATTTCCTGGTTTTTATAATGTACAATAGTTATACAACATATAATTCTTAGAGGAATCTGGATAAATGGTATTTGAGATTTCTACTATCATTGCAAATAACCAATTCACTTCTTATGAATCAGAAATTATTTCTAAATAATATGTGGAAACTAAATAGATAAGGCAAGTGATTTGGTAATCACTACTAGACATTTTGTTCCACTGTGAGAGAAGTTGGTGAACACAGGCAGTAGTACCAGCATTAACACTGTGCAATGACATAGGTCAGCAATGCACCGTAGACCAGAGGCCACCCTTGTGACTGATAAGCAGCACTCCCTGGGAGTGATCAATCTACAGCCTCTCAGTTCCAAGTGCCTCCTTCAACATATGCTCCAACACAAAAGACTGAATTTTTAATCATTTCTTATTTAGATTAGCACAATATTTAGATAACTCAGTAGAGGACACTA
The DNA here is from genome assembly GCA_963573935.1 of Arctocebus calabarensis. Taxonomy (NCBI): domain Eukaryota; kingdom Metazoa; phylum Chordata; class Mammalia; order Primates; family Lorisidae; genus Arctocebus; species Arctocebus calabarensis. Next base: position 19,338 of record CAUYON010084750.1, read on the forward strand.
TAGGGAGAAAATTGCAAGAAGCAACAGCTTCCTAAAAGTGCCTGCCTGGGCCAGGTGTTAGCAATTATGAGTGTGAGTGAGAACAACCAGCAGAACCTGCCATGAGTACAGAGCAATCTTAAAGGCTGGGCCTTGGGACAGCCTTCCCTTAGATCTGTCTCAAATGACACATCTGCCTATGCTCTGGGGGGTCACATGGGGAGCCCTTGTTGACCTGTAAGGCCCTGGGCATCCTGCATGCTGCCTGCCTCTGGCCTATGGAATAAGCACAGAGCTGGTGGTCTCTTCAAGCTCCTGCACAGCCCGGGTGCTCTGGATGCTCCGTGTCTGGAAAGGTGCTCCTAGTCCCAGCGCCCATCTTGGCATCAATTGCTGATTGTCTGCTTGGGCTGCACTCAGGAACGTCTAGCGCTTGTCTTGAAATTCCAGACCAGCTCTCTCCCGGCCAAACCAGCACGCTTCTCTCGGCTTTATTGGGTTGAACCACGCTCTCCAATGAGGTCTGGACACCTTGCAGGCAAGTTTTTCTTTCCCTGCTTGCTCTTCCTCAGTTCTAGGCTACCATGTAGACTTTCCTTGTATCTGATACTAACTCTTTTTATCATAGTTGTTAATTCTTTGCAATAATTTCTGTTAAACTTACTGTGTGCTCTATTTCTCATCGGACTCGGACTGCTATAACACTCTTTGCTCAACAAGAGACGTGTATTCTCTCATTCCAACAGTAGGTGGGGCTGACCCATGTTTTAAGTAGTGCCGCTGACAGTACTACTGCCCCCTTCTTACCATCTGTGTTGGGGTGTGATGTGAGCTTGGAGCGTCTGTTCTTTCCCTGCTCCCTGATGAGGGAATGGCAAACAATGAGGCAGAGAACAGCATTTCCCCAGTTACACTGAACAGTAGCCTGGCAGGATGTTCATCAGAAAACAATATAGAAAGAAGTACATGGACAGTTAAGATTAAGAAGCTCAATATATGCCCCATTCTGGGAGAATTACAACATGCATTTCCATATTAAATGTTGAGAAAATTCTTTCAGAAAGAAAGAAGCTCAAGGGCAGTCATGCATAGCTTAATAATGGGGATACATTCTGAAAAATGTGACATTAGGTGAATTCATTGTGCAAACATCGTAGAGTGCGCTTGTACAAACTAGACAGATAGCCGACTCTACACCTAGACTAGATGGTATAGCTGTTGCTCCTCGGCTGCACACTGTACAGCGTGTTACTGTAGTGAATGCTGTGGGTAATTATAGCATAAAGCCAAGTATTTGCATATTTAACTATATCTAAACATAGACAAAGTACAGTAAAATACAATATGAAAGATTAAAAATGGCACTCCTGTGTAGGGCACTTATTATGAATGGAGTTGGCAGGACTGGAAGTTGCTCTGAGCGAGTCAGTGAGGGAAGGCGAAGGCCTAGAACATTACTGTACACTACTGAAGACTTCATAAACACTGCGCACTTAGGCTATGCTGAAATTATTAAAAAATTATTTCTTCAGTAATAAATTAACCTTCACTTTCTATAAATGGTTTAGTTTACGAACTTTTTAAGTTTTTAAAACTTTTGACTGTTTTGTTAAAAATGCTTAGCTAAAAATACAAATGTAAAATTGTGTGGTGGCATGAAAATATTCCTTTCTTTATATACTTGCTCTATAAATATTTTTCTTTCTAAAATTTTCTATTTATTTTCTTTACATAATTTTTTTTAATCAAAACTAAGACACAAATTCACACATTAGCCCAGGCCTACCCAGGGTAAAGGATCACCAAAATCACTTTCTTCCACCTCCACCTCCTGTGCCCCTGGAAGGTCTGTAGAGGTAAGAACACACATGGAGCTGTCATCTCCTGTAATGACAATGCCTTCTTCTGGAATATATCCTGAAGGACCTGCTGAGCTTACCTTTTTTTTATAAGTAGACGTAGTAAACTCTAAAATAATTTTTTAAAGTATGGTACAGTAAATACTAGGCAATAGGTATTTTTCAGCCTCATTATAATCTTTTGGGACCATCATCACGTAGGCAGACCATCACTGAATGAAATGTTATCATGCAGTGTGTGACTGTACTTCAACACTGCTCTGATTTATTTGACCTGGGAGCTTTTATCATAAAGTGTCCATGGCATCCTTGTTTTTCTCTTCTATCAAAACCATTTTGATAAATGTTGACATAAGGCAAACATAACTACTTATATATGTCCAGCCAGGGTTTCCTACTAACTATGTACACAGCTGTAAAATTGATTAATCACTTAGTAATCAATGGTATAACCTCAGTAAAATCACCCATCTCACTTAGATGTGACTTTGAGAAACTTTGACAAAGTATTTATGTTAATCGTTATAATTAACAAATGATGTTTGGGGTATTTTTATTTTATTAAAATTAACTGGTTGTGTTAAAGATCACTTGATACACTATAACAGTTTTGTATAAAATGAGAAAACTTTCCCAGTATTCAGAGAACTACATAAGCCAGAATCTAGGTATTTACAGAGGATAAGAGTGCATATTTTCAAATAATGTTTCAATAGTCACTTAATTAAAAATAAATCTGATCTGAAATGAAGACCTAAAGGAGGCTCTCTAGGCAACTCCCTGTTGCCATGGTACACAGGCTGCCAATTGGTAACATCTCCCTGTTCCCCACTCAGGGAAGGAAACTTTGATTTACTACACTTTACTTCTGTTCATTTGGTCAGAGGCCTGATGCCGGTATGGAAGGATTTAAGTATTACCGAATCTAGCTACCTTGGAGAGCAATGCTCAAGAACAAGTTAAATTCAGGGATTTGGGTCTTTGGTGTTCTCTGGCAAGTGGGTGCAGTCACTAAGTGAGGTATCAGTAGACTGAGTCATTGAGATTGGAGCGGTATCAAGGTGGAATGAGATATAATAGGATGAAACTAAAAATTCCCATGCAAAGTATGAAATTAACTGATGACCTAAAATAAAGAATCATGGCATAATACAACCAGTGTCTACATTTCAATAGAAATGTTTTGCATTGTCGTAAGACACATAAAGTATTTTGCATCTAACTAAATAAACTATGCATTTTTCTTTATTAGGGGTTGATTTTGATAATTTCAGAAATTTTCAACTATGATTCCCCTTTCTCATCCTCCAGGATTTAATCACTCCTTTGTTATTTTAGTTTCTTGCATTTCTTTTCTCTCCTGCCACAGGATCTTTTCAAATGCTATTCCTTCAGCTGTAAGGATGCTTTACTACTTTACTTTCCTGTCCTCCTGGCATCTGTTAAATACACTCTGTTGTCAGCTTAAGGCATGACTACTTCAGAGCCCCATTCTTGACTTAGCCAAGGTGTCAGATCTTACTATTTAAGCTCCCTCACAATGAGATCTTCATTGTACAAATTGTCACAATCACAGTTTCACATTTGCTTGTATGGCTATTTATTAATGTCTATTTCCCAACTTGAAGAGTTTGAGAGGGCAGGGTACATGTCTACTTTTGTTAAGTAGTTTATCCTCAGCTTTTAACACAGTGCCTGGCACAAAATTGGGGCTCACTTAATATTTATTAGGTAGAAGTAGTAGTCCAAACCTATAAAATTAGGTTTTTACTATAAATCACCATATGTAGAAAGATATTTTTTCTTCTTATCATAGACTCAAAATATGGAATAATAGTTCTCCTGGGCTTTAATCAGATTCAGTGTATCTTAGAAAAGACACAATCACAATCAGCAATCAGCACATGAGGTGGTCTGAAATCCTTATTTTCAGGATTAATATAATTATTAATATTATTAATATCACTAATTAGTAATATTACAAATATTATATTAATATTATTAATATCATATTATATTACTAATACATTGATAATATATTTTTCTTATATCATAATCATAGTATCATATCATTATTATTAATATTAAATCAATATTATTAATATATCACAATAATTAATATATTATTGATAATGATACATTAATATATTAACAATTGATACATTATTAATATTATTAACATATTAATAATATGTTATAATATACAGAGAGAAAATGTGCCAAGATTTAGTAAATATACATGAGCTGACATTTACATTAGGATTGTAAATACTTTATTTCATGTTGCTGCCAGGTGATCTACTGTTTTGCGAAAAAAAGTATCAGATCCATAAAGGAAGAGTTTTAAGCAAGGAAAGGATAGAAAACCTTCGTCAACACGAAGCTGTCAAGGCATTAATGACTGGATTCTTACAAAAGTATTCACGTATCTTGCGATCTCTGTAATTATAAGAATCATCTCCTGCCTCTATTGTTATAACATTGAGTTTATGTCTCATCATACTAATAATGTTATGTTTGTGGCCTGTTGCATCAAATAATAAGAACAACAACAATTTACCTGTCGAGCACACCAATCTGCTCAGGGAAAAATTAAATCTTTGAGTAAGTCTTGGGGAGAAAAAAAATTACCAAATGCTTTCTCATTCCCCTGAAATTCCCTAAAGTCAAATTTTATACAAGCTTTGTAAGTACTCTCATATGGTTGATTTACTAAGATTTCTTGTAAGTCATAACTTTTGTTTCTTGTATTTGAAGACAGGCGTTGGTATAAGAATGTTTCAAATATAAAACATAGTTATTTATCAACTTGAAACAGATTTCCCAATCTAAGAAATATAAGATTAGCACCAAATGATAGTGAGTGAAAAATTCTAAGCAGCCTGATACATGGAAAGAGTGACAAAGGTGTTGATACTTTGATCTATATTTTTGAAAAGAAACATTTATCTTGTAATAATAATTTAATAGAAGAACATTCCTTCTATGCAAATGTACCTTGCAATGTTTTAATAGTCATTTTAAAAAAAGGAAAAACCTAAAGTTCAAACTGAGGGTAATGTTTTAATAAACTATAATCTAGACACACAATTAAATTATGTAGCAATTTGACATGGCAAATAGAAAGACAATACAGAAATATTGAAATAAATTGATGGCATAACTTCAGGCCAAGGAGCACCCGGAATGAAATGTATTTCACGATACAAACCCAAAGTATTTTCTTAAACTAAAATAATTATGTTGGTGTATTCGGATTTGAGACCGTTGGCTTTCCTTATTAAAGGTAGAGTATTAATGTCTTTATATAGTGATCAAGGAAATGCCATGAAGGATATCTGTAACAGTATGATCACAATATTCCTGTGCTATAATTGGGTTTTTGTCTGAAAACCGTAGTGAAGAATATGTCTCCAATCTCATTCAGATTGCTGACAGAATCTGATGACTTGTGGGTATAGGATCGAAGTCCTCATTCCATGATGGCTCTCAGCCTGAGCTGCTCTTAGCTTAGAGAGTTCACCTGCATTCTTTTCTACATGGTACAATATGTTCCCTCTTCAATGCCAACTGCAAGGCATCACCCTCTTTTTGAATTTCTCTCACATTGTGAATATCTCTGTCCAAAAAGAACCCCTCTCCTTTTAAAGTCTCACCTATTAATATTAGGTTCACTATAAATAATTTCATTGTCTTAAAGTAAACTGATTTAGGACCTTAGTTATTTCAGAAAAATACCTTTTCACATATAATGTAAGATCATCATAGGAATGAAGCCCTTCCTGTTCACAGATTCAACCAACACTTAAAGGGAAGAGAGATTGAAGGCCCCTGAGAGTATTTGCGATTACATGTTCCACCTACTACACTCTCCTACAGTAGTTGTCAGAAATGACTCTTAATCTATAGATACTCACTGGGTTGTTTTTGGAACAATCCAAGTTGATAGCTTCATACGAGGGCATGAAAAAGACACAGTCTTGCTTTGCCTTTAAAGACTATAGCTCAGCATACTACACCAAATAGTCATTTAAAACTCCACTAATATTGCGAGCCCCTAAAAGTTCTGTGATGTTTATCTCTCTTGCTTAAGCATATATACATTTGCCTAACAATTCCAGAGCACTTACCATTTCTGTTCACTAGGTTTAGTGCTACCATTACATAGTGAAATGTTATATGAAACGTCAATATTAATATCCTTGTAGACTATCTGTGAGAGCAGGAGCAAGACTATAGATATGTGGCAAGATTAATGTGGTCTACTGTCCATCTTGCATGAAAAAGAAATGCTTTTGAACACTTCTCTCAAAGTAAGCTGAGAACACATTTGCCTAGCTGCATACCAAATTTCCTCCACCTCTTGGGCATCCTAGCCATTCTGCTTCACTTGCTTCAGGGACACTTTTCATATATACAAAATCAGCATAAAAAGAGAGGCCCTTTTACCTCACTGCAAGTCATCTGCTCTTTGCATCATCAAGTCTATGTGTAATGGTTGTTCATGTTCCCTAAGAAGTAAATTGCATAGGTGATCTGTCACATTACTACTGTTTTTCCACAGAGACTCAGAAATTGTTCCATCCTGGTCTAAAATTCTATTTATCTGCTCAAGTTGAAGAACAAAAGGGAAGATGGTCACTATGGCTTCCCATTTCTACAATCCCTTCTTATAGTTGAACATTTTGGTGATTTTGTACACACATATTTCTTATCAGCATTCCATCCTACAACAAATTCTGATTTGATCCATCCATCACTATAAAAGACATCAACAGGTGTATCAGGGAACAAGTTGAACTGTGCTGGCTTTATTAGGCCCTTGCTGAAAGAATAGCAATCTCATCGAGTGATCCCAAATCCAGGTTTCAGGGCTGGGATGCCCACTTGATTTTGGAATGTCAGGAGTTTATTTCCCTTTCATCAAAACAACTAAAGAGGCAATTTTAGGCAGTGCACCACCACTGCTGGCCTCCAAGTTGATCAGGAACTGTTTGCCTCCAGGTTGGTCCTTCTACAGTCTGAAAATGCTCAGAGAAGTTTGATGGCAAGATGGCGATGGAAGTGGTGGAAAGCTATTGAGTAATTTTGAGACACGATAGACGATCACCTTCAGTGTTTGTGTTGGGGAACTCAAGAGCTGTGTCTATGGGGTAAGGATGAATAGCTCTGTCCTGTGAAGTGTATCATATCTACCCTCACACAAGACTTACTTAGACAATGTCTTCCCACTAATGTTTTCTTTCCTCCTTTGCCTCCTTCCAGATATTTCTTCCCCATAATTGTTTTAGCTTTCCTGTCATTATCCCAGTTACTCCAGTCTTGAACATTTTCCCCTTATCCATTCTTTCATATCCTGTCTGGTTCTTTTGGTGAAGCTCCTGGCAAACTTCCCAGGATTTTGGCTTAGTGCCAGTCAACATTAATCTCTCAGACATCACTGTAATTCAGGAGGAGAATTTTCTAATGCAGGAGGCTATCCCCAAATGGAATTAGGGTCTAACAAAGTCTCTTTTTTGGCTCCCTGAGCTCAGTAGCTCTCTTGTCCCCTTCTGATGCATCAGAATAGGGCGTTCATTAGAGTCAAGCCCCTGTGTACACATGCTAACATTCTCAAGTTGAAGTCAACATTTCAGCTTTAGCAATTTCTCTAGCCTCTGGTTTTGAAGGGATTAACGTCTTCCCAGATATTGTCACATACATGAGATTTTCACAGAAGATCTTTGGTGGTTTTGAATATATTAGGACACTTTATCTCAACACTGTAGACTGGTGGATTCTCCTATTTTTTTTTTTCTTTATCACTAGCCTTAGAGCTGGTAAAGGACTTGAAAGGGAGTCACTGGACTGAATTTGGACAAGCTTACCTGCTTATCTCCCTTTAAACCAGGAAAAGAACCTGATGACTGACTACTAGCAGTTTTGTTTCAGTCTCTCTCATTTCAAGGTTAATCCACAAGACACAAATCCCTGGGGGAATTTCCTTTTCCTAGGTGCTTCACCAGTTCAAAGTAGATGACCGCTTGCAGGTAAATAACCCAGTAAACAGAAAACTGGCCCTCCCTGTGGCCTGGCATCATGATTCCCAGGGATTCCTAGGAGCACCTGGAAGTCTTAGACAGAAATTTGACCATTAACAGCTGCCGGTCCTTACAACCACTGCATGTCCCCTATGTTCTAGGTGGTCCAGCTGACTATGATGCCTGGCCTTCCAGGTGACCTAATTTCAACCAAAAAGATGTGTGTCTTAGCTTCATGGTAGTCTAAATGAACCCCTCTGTTGCATTCAGAAGACAAGTTGCTGGTACATGGAGACTATGTAATTTGTAAGAATGTCATTATTATAAAGTTTTACATGATTATTAAGATAACTTTGTAAATTCCCAGGCTGCACAGTTATTTTTATAGTCTCACACTACCCTGCAGAGCAAGAAATACCTGCATAATAATTATTTGTATGTCTACATAGTAGCAATAAATAATAGAAAGTCAAAATTAAAAAAAAATAAACTATACACTACAAATCAAAAACATGAAGTACCTAGAAATTACTTCAGTGTATTATTTGGAAATCTATATCCTGAAAACCATCATTTGTTACTAAATACTAAAGAAGAATTAAATAAATGGAGAGAGATACAATACTTGTGAAATAGAACATTTTTATGATGTTAGATCTCCACAAATCCATATATTAATTTAATCTATTAATAACCAACATTACAATGATTTTTTTATCAATGTACATGTAGATTCTTAAGTTTATCATAATAGGGAGAACTAGGCTATCTAGGGAGGACATAGTCAAATTTGCATGAAAGAATATTTTAGGTGATTTGAAAGCAATTTAATATTTTCCCAGCTTGATTGTAAACTTTGTTAGCCAGGACCAGAGTAATCATTAATGTATGCTAATTTGACCTTATTATTAAGGACATTTCTCTTGCAGTTATTATTTGCTATTCCATGTGTTGAGAATGTATTTCTTCTCTAAATAACCTTAAAATCATACCAGGCCGTCTAGAATTTCTGCTGATTTTACTGTCTGTTCTCGTCTTGTGTTTCTTTTCCTATCCTCAGGTAGTTTTCTTGTGTTCGACATTGAGCAGTATTCTTACATTAATTTATATTCATTTAGTTGAGTGAATTCTAAATGACTCACATCCTGGTCCAGAGAATTATAAAAGAAATCCATTTTCAAAATGACTTCCCATTTTTGCAGTAATATAATTATGAGCCATTTATTTTCCTCCTTCCCTAAAATAATTTTACTAATATCTTTTAGTTCTAATTGCAAAGTCCATGTCAATAATGGCACACTCATCTCACACTTCATCAACCACACAACCTGACATTTGTGCTTTTCCTATACACTGTTAACACACTTTTTACATTCCTAGAACACCACTGAATTTGACAATTTTAGGCAGTGCACTAGAAAGTTTATAAATATTATAATATTATTCTCTTATTTACTATTTAAGAATGTATAATTGACTAAGCTTATTTCCTAACTTGATGTTTTCTCTTTTATCATCATGAAATAAAGTACATTTATTAATTTAGTGCGCATATGTTTATCATTAGTATAAATTTATCTTAACCCAATGTCTCATGTATTATTGTCTTTATCCACTGAGACTGCGATAATAAAACACATTAAATTGTATAAGTTATAAAATAACAGCATTTTATTTCCTACAGTTCTAGAGCCTGGGAAGTTCAAGATTAAGTTGCAGAAATATTGCTGGATGTTTTATCTCGACTTTGAGAAATAATAGGGCTTGATACAAGCCCAACTTACAGAAAAGTAATCCAAAACAAAATGAAAAAAAAATTATTCTGTATTTTTTTCATTCTCGTTCTAGAGAAGATTGAGTAAGTACATTTCACCTGCCTTTCCTACTAAATGCAACCACAAAGCCAAGGCACAATCACAACAACCTTCTTTAGGAAGTCTAAAAATTAAAACTTAATTCAGATTTTCACCAATTAATTCAGCAAACAAAAATGATGAGATGAAGAAATGACATGAATAAGTAAAAATGTAATAACTAATAGACATATGAAACTATGTGCAGTAAAACTAGTATTAGAAAAATAAAAGTTACAATAAAACAAGATAATTTTTTATTCTTTAATTTGATCATAGCTTTAATGATTGATAATATAAAGTATCTCCAAAAATGTAGAGAGTTAAGAATGAAATTTTACTGTTGCTATAGCAATAAAAACATATATACACCTCTACATGGGGAGAAAGAGAGACAAACAGAAAGAAATAAAAGCCAAGAAAAGTAACAGAAATGTATATTTCAAGTATTCATTTTGGTTACCTCTATGGAAAGTCATGATACTGGGGGAAACCAAATTAATTCTGTTTTGCTTTTTCCTCTACATATTCTTCTCTAAGAGATGTAGTACAAGAATATGAGAATTGTTATAAATACAACTTATGCAAAAAAGAATATTAAAATATAAAAGATTTTTGTTTGTTTGTTTTTTAATATGTTTAGAGACAGAGTATCTCTCTGTCACCCTAGGTACAGAGCTGTGAAGTCATAGCTCACAGCAACCTCAAAGTCTTCAACTCAAGACATCCTCTTAGTCTTCCAAGCAGGTGGGACAACAGGCGTAGGCCACATACCTTGCTGTGGTTGTTTGTTATGTTTTCTTTGTTTCTTTTCTGTTTTTAGTAGAGATGGGGTCTCACTTTTGCTCAGGTTGGTCTCAAACTCCTGAAGTCAAGCAATCCACTGCCTCAGCTCCCAATGTGCCTAGATTATAAGTATGAGCCACTGTGCCCAACAAAATATAAAACTTGAAAATAATCTTTTAAAATTGTATTATTTTAGTAATAAAATCCTGAACGTGAGAGCCATACATTTAAATACAAACCCTTATTTTTTGATTATGAACTAGATTTGTTATTCAGACTGCTAATCACTTATATCCACTAAAGGTAGATTGAAGTCCTAATTCAGCAAAACATTAATTAGTTAAATAAATAAATAAACAAATGTCAGAGCACATTGAAAACTACTATTTCCTGTGCTGAGGTTCTCCATGAATTCCCAGCCTTATTATTGGTGATCTTGAACTTCCTAAGTGGGAGAAGGCAACTCTACCTGGTAATCACTATAATGTCACTGTGCTATTGTTACCCACACTTTGTTGTTACTTTTTGCTAAATTAACTTGATGTTCCATTTCACAAAGAGAAAAGGAAAGCAAAATCATACACTAAAGACAATATAAGTTCTTGGACTTCAAATAGAGCTTTTGGAGGTGACTCTTATAAGCTGATTCTTTAGCCTTTCCTTCCTCAGCACCAGCTGAGTATGTGATCTTCTTAGTCAGTGTCCCTAGTCACGTTCATTTACAAAATGTAAAGGAGACTAAGTATTAATCAGGTTGGGTGCTACAGCAGAACTAGCCTCTCATCCCTGAGATTAAGTTGTGAGTGACCAGATAGCACTGACGCACTGGGATTTGGGAGGAGTTTCCTTCTCCCACTTAGGAAGTTCAAGATCACACCTAAAGAGCTGTAGGACAGCTGACCACACTCTTGCAGAGGCCATGGAGGAAATCATGAGTGACTCCAAAGAAGATGCTTTCCCCTTGCTGAGGTTCTTCATGAATTCCTGACCTTATTATTTGTGATCTTGAACTTCCTAAGTGGGATATGGAAATTCTGCCTGGAAATCCCTGTAACTTCACCTTGCTGTTGTTACGTGCACTTTGTCATTATTTGTTGCTAAATTAAGTTGGTGTTAAGTGAGATCATCAATCTTGCCCCAAGAATACTAGTGATGGCAGAAAATAATAGATAATTATAACTATAGTATTTAAAATAAACAAAACAATACATAATCAAAAACTTGGTGACAGAAAGAAAATTAAACACAGAAGAATCTTTATTTATGACAGTTTTGAACTTCCCTTGAGCTCTATGTCAAAGATAAATTGCACTGAACAATTAAACAGGCATGGATGGCTTTATTCAAAACTAATGCATTAAGGATGCAATGTATGACAATCAACAAGTGGTAAAAGGCAGGGGAAATGTTCAACTCCTGGAAAATTACTAGAGGATGCTAAGTGGAACGCTGGTCCCTGTGATTACATCATCTCTGTTACTTGACTCACACTGCAGTGAGGCTTTTATCCTCCCACAGAGACTGGAACGTAGAAGGTTGTTCTTTATTAATGATCATATTTCAAAGGGATGTTGGTGTGGGTCCTTGAGAGAGACATTCCTTGGTTTTTAAGCTAGTAAGTTCACAGGAGAAGTTTTATATTTCAAAATAGGAGAGAAAATATTTACAATACAGTAGTTAGTTTTCTCATGCAAATTCTCTAAAGTAAAGGGAGGTCAGGGGTCTAAAGTAAGGATGGAGGCTGTCTACATTTGAATCAAGGTGAGAAAACCATTAAGACTGTCTTGGTTGCCTGTGATCCTAGAAAAAAAGAAAGCACTAAGTAATATGAAGTACTATAGATGGGAACACCTGTGTTCCTGAAATGGCTTACCACCAAGAACCACCCATCCCTCTATGAGTTAAATAAGATTCATGGATGTTTCCCTCTTACTTGTAACACCACCAAACACAGATTACATACATTGCCCTTCTTTGACTCTCATATGGTTAGATGTAATGCTTGCCCTTATTAAACAATCAGAAAAAAATACATTTTAATCATATTTTGATGAAACATCTCCTTTTCCCCTAACTCCTTGAACTTTGGCCTACTCTCGGCCTGAGCCAAGAATTTATTTCAATAGATTTATTTGTGATTAAAGCTAATGGGCAATTAGTATATAAGTAAAATTGTGAATGAGAATGGAGAGATTATATTTCTTACACTCTGACAATATTTTACCAATTTTAAGTTGGCTTTTTAGTTCATCTCGTATTGACTGTTTCTCTTGGTCAAGCACTCTTCTGCAAGAAAAAAAAATGTGTATTTTTCCTGATCAATTGGCCAAAGAAACCCAGAGGCTAAAACCAACACAAGACAGTTATCATCTTTGAATTCATTTGGCTTAGTTCTTGGAACGCCCTGATATTCCATCATCAAACTTTGTTGTTGCCTACAATAATCAAGTCTCCTGTCTTCTACCTTCCTTTCTTCTCTCTCCATTTCTTGCGATAGGTATTCTAGAAACAGATTGTCAATAGCAAAGTGATTTGATATAAGCATTTATAATAAGACAATGATTTTAGAGATGGAAAATGATAGTTAATTACACACGTTCTTCTTCTGAAAACAGAGGGGAGATAAAGTATTCACATGTTTCTTTACTGTAAACCCCAAAGTAACATTGCCTTCAAGAGAGAGAATATAATCATGAGTTCAGCTGCCACAATGAAAGTGATTCTGCTTCTTAGGCAAAACGCAAAACAATATCTTTTTGTCAGAATCCACATAGGCTAGCAGTCAACATGGATTTCTTTTCCCACTGGGTCTCAAGAAAAGGAAAGAAAAATTCTAAGGTCCTTCACACTGAGTAATTTCACTGGTAGCTACTGAAACTCATATAAATACTTCTATACTATTTCCTCAATTTCTATTTAGTAAAACAAATTCAACAAAAGATTTTAGAAAAACTAAAGCAAAGCCAGACAAATGGGGGCAGTAAAATGGAAACTTCATAGAAATCTTTAGGATAAAGGAGAGAAAAGAAAAAAGCATCTCTAAGAAAGTCAAAAAACAGAAAGACTTACTGGTGAAAAAAATAAAAAAATGTGAGAGAAAGTATTTTTAAATGGCCGAGGGGGGAAAGGATGAGAAAAAAACAAGAGAACAGTACAAAGTTAAGGATAAAAATATTTTCTAAATGCCATTTAATTACATAACAAAGACAAGAGGATGATTCAAGAGGCTAAAATATTCTGAAGGCACAAGTATAATATATAAAGATATTAGAATTCATCCTACATGAACAGCAAAATTGTATAAAACAATAACATCCAAGGGAATAAATGAAAGGATGTTCAGATAAAATATATATACATTAGGAAAATATTAAAAATATGAGTAAGAGGCATGCTTATTCTGATATGTTGAGAACAGCAAAAGTGTACATTCTGCAAGTGAAACAGATTTGTTTCTTATAATACTCATGGTTGCATAAGCTCTTTGACCTATATCAATAACCTTGATTTCTTACTTAAGCCGAGTATAAATAAGAATGACAAAGAAAGTTTTAAATGTTTACATCTTTGATAGCACAGATTTCAAAATATAGCAAGCTAAGGGTGTGGTGCCTGTGGCTCAAGGAGTAGAGTGCCAGGGGGTGGCAGGTTCAAGCCCAGCCCTGGCCAAAAAATCTGCAAATAAATAAATAAATAAATACAATAGCAATCTAAGGGCAGACGATTACAGACAGAGGTGACTGCATGCTCTTACATTCAAAAGATTAATATTTTAATGTCATTCCTTGTAAGATAATTTTCCACCTATCTAAAATATATTGTAATATCAGGGCCACTAAAACTTCGATGAAGATTTTTCACTTAAAAGAAAAACTGGGAGTAACTCCCCTGTCGTCACTGCCTTTTTTCTCTCTAACCAAAATGGAAGACACTGGGTGGAGCGAGAAGCAGACTCAGAAATAAATTTTAAAATTTAAATTTAAGCATGCTAAAGATGAAATTAAGACATCCTACTTCTCAACATGTCTAATAATAAGGGGAATGAAAATCAAAAGCACAGTGCAATATCTCCTAACTCCAATTTCCCAAAGCAATATCTGGGTGTGGATGTGGAGAGAAAGGAACAGTCTTCACTGTCGCTGGGACTGCAAAGTAGTATAACCTATGTGGAAAGTAGCATGGAGGTATCTCAGAGTAGCCCTACCTTTTCATCTAGCAATCCTACCACTAGGGATTTACCTATAAGGGAAAAAAAAAATGTTTCATCAAGAAGACACATGCACTCCAATGATTATAGCAGCACAATTCACAGTTGCAAAGAAGTTGAAACGACCCAAGTACCCATTGATAAAATAAATTGATAAATAGCAGCATATATAGGTGCACTACAGAGTATACTCAGCCATTAAAAAATGTTGATTTTGTATCTTTTGTAACAACCTGGATGGGCCTGGAGACGATTCTTTTAAGGGATGTATTGCCAGAATGGAAAAATAAACACCACATGTACTCATGACTAAATTGGAACTAATTGATTAACACTCATGTGCGCATATGGAGGTAAAACTCAATGGCAATTTAGTGGAGGGAGTGGGTAAACTCACACCAAATGGGAACAATGAGGGAAGGGTATTCAATAGGTATTATGAGGGAAGGGCACACTTAAAACATCGACTTCAAATGTACAAATGCAAATTAAGTAACGAAAATGTATGCCCCCCCGTAATACTCTGAAATAAACAATAAATGAAAATAAATAAGAGAAAGAGAGAGAGAAAAGAAAAGACATGCCCGTAGGGATGTTTACTATGCATTAGAATACACAGATCTGGATTTCAGAGGACTCAGAGTCTTCATCAAATCAATATCATTTATAGACTGAAAAGACTTCAAAATAAGTGAGTATAGAAAGAGAAAAGGGATCTGAGGATCCCTGAAGGATCCCCATATTATTTATGGATCTAAAAGAGATGTAAGCATGGGAGCCAAATAGGAAGAGGTATGACTCGTCATGCAGTGTGCTGAGGAATTGTTAGGGAATGCTTCGGATTAGAGATGAATATGATTATTATACATTCTCATATAGAAATGTTGTTTCTGCCTTCTATGCATAGGTTTTCTTACCCTCAAGGACCTTTTGCTTTTCAGATGGCATTAATATCATATCACGCTTATAAATTTAAACTGTGATAATTTTCTATTATTCGTATGCCAGATATCCTTATTGTCTTTTTGATCCTAACAAGTTTTTGAAGTCACAGCCTAAAGGAAATAAATAAATAAACTGGAGCTCTTGTTCATTTGTTTTGTGTTGTGTTCTTTCTGCTGGATGTTTTCATACATAACATACTGGATATTTTATATATTTTTTACATTTGAGGGTATGTTAAAAATTCTCTGGTTTGGTTAACAATGAAACATTTAAAGAAAGAAAGAAATGTTCTGTTCTCTGCATTTTTATAAAACCATGACTAATACCACTCTGAGTTTCAGTCATAATATCCTTAGTATAAGGGAAAGGTGAGTAATTTTAATATTTTAATGTTATTGTTTAGTTTTTTTTTAATGGAACACAGGTTGAATAAAAAAAGAAGATGAAGCCAATTACTTCTATATTCCTTTAGTTAGAAAAAGCTTAAGTTGATATAAAAGAGTAACTTAAAATGCTTTTAAAAAATACTAGGTTAAGGAAAAATTTATATACCAAAAGTTTTACAGATTTAGGATAGAAAATGTGATGACTTTTGAGAAAAACATAGATTTGAGAAATACATAGATTTTAGAAACCTAAACCACATGAAGTTAAAAATCTCCTTCTATCACTCTGTAATATGTTTCACTCATCACCACCACCCACAGAAAGCCATGACCTGTTTTCTGTAATTACAGATTAACTGAACACTTCGGAAACATAAATACAGTATATATTTTTTATTCCCTAGCTGCTTTCTCTCAGCATAAGGATGTTGTTTTCATTTATATACTTGTATGTATCAATATTGATTCTATTTTCATTGCTAAGTAATACATCATTATAGGATATACTACAATTTATTCACTCACCATTTAGGGACATTTAAATATTTACCAAATTATGGTTATTAAAAATACAACTGTGTAAACATGCCTTTGTGCAGACATTCACTTTATTTCTTTGGGAATTACCTAGAAGTGAAGGGTTAGGTATCTTGATTTGGATGGTTTAATTTGGGATGTTATAGCACAAAATTTTAAGATAGGGTAATTTATAAATGATATAAATATTTGTCTCTCTTCTAGAGTTTGGGGAGTCCAGAGCCTGGGAAGGCGCATGCTCTGCTTCACAGGTTTCTGTGATGCTCACCTGGAAAATGGGCAAAAGGCAAAAGGGGCAATTTATTTGCTCAAGTCCTTTTTTTTTCTATTTGTGAGGTTTTATTATTATTATTAATTGGCACATAGTAACAGTACATATTTTGTATAAGAACATCTTATCTTTATTACATTGTAAACCTAGGGGAATAAGCAAAAATTCTAGAACTAATATGAACTTAGCAGGATTACAGAATATAGGTAGAATAATTTTCTTTATTTTTATAGAAACAATTCTGTTCTACTGCCCTGGCTTAACTGCAATGATGCCATCATAGCTTACTGTAGCTTTGAAGTCCTGGGCTCAAGCCATCCTTCCACATTAACCTTTCAAGTCACTGGTACTACAGGTGTACGCCACCAGCTCTGGTTCATGTTTTTATTTTTTATAGAGATGGGATCTCACTATATTTCCTGGGTTGGCCTTTAGTGATCCTTTCACCAGGGCTTTCCAAAGTTCTGGAATTACAGTTGTGAGCCATAGTTCCAGTTGTATTTTAAAAATTCTATTGAATTATTTTATTGTCATATTAGAAAATTAAAACTAGCATCTATCTATGTACTTTCTATCTTCTGTCTATCTTTATGACAGTGCCAAAGATACGAAGTGCTTAAGATTTAATCCAACAAAGACATCCAAGACCTCTAGACCCAAGACTACAATAATTTTCTGACAGATGTTAAAGAGAACTAACTAACTGGAAACATGTATCATACTCTTGAATTGGAGGAATCAATATTTTTAAGACGATAATTCTTTGTAAAATGATGTACAAATTCAGTACAATACCACTCAATATTCTAGGTGAGATTTTGTGGAAAATAGCCAGGTGATTCTCAACTTATTTGGAAATGGCTACCACCTAGCAAAAAAACCCCAGGCATTTATTTAAAATAAAGAGCGAATTTAGAGGCCTCATCCTACTTGATTTCAGGACAGTATGTAAACCTACATAATCAAAACAGTTTTGTACTTTTGAAGAAGTAAGAGATTATACATGAGTGGGACATGAGAAATGAGAAATGAGAGCCCAGAATTAGACTGATACTTTACACTACCAATTAATTAAGATGCCAAGATATTTCAATGAGGAAAGGAAAATCAATTCAACAAATGGTGCTGGGCTAACATGAATATAAACCCTTACCTCTTATCATAAACAAAAATTAACTGAATTTGATGATCACCTTAAATGTAAAACTAAAAACTTTAACACGTTTAAAGGAAAAGTAGAGAACTTTATTTTTGCCACATTGGAGGAAGCAAAGCTTTTGTAGACACCATATGAAATAATATTTTGTAAAAAGAAAAAAAATACATTGTCCTTTATCACTATTATTTTATAAAGCATGGCAATAAAAAAAAAGCAACCTTAAAAAAACAAAAAATCAGCCCAATCAAAAGTCTCATTTTAACGATGAAGACATCAGGGCTCACTCTTTTGTTATCATTCCCCTATTTTGTTCATAAATAGTGCAGTCACCACCCACCCTGTACAAAGGTGGGGGGTGCTACAAATACAAAGAGTATGACTGAATGCAAGGCAATAGTGCTGGGCTGGAAACTGTATACATATTTAAGATACTTCTGGGATCTCCAAATGCATTATCTAGTAAGGAATTAGATACGTATCAGCTTATGCTGCTGCTGGTGAGGCAGAAAGTGAAATTCCATACATAAGAAAGTGAAATTCCATACTTAAGAAAGTGAAATTCCATACCTAAGAGTCCTTTGAAGTGACTTGAGTATGTGCTTTAGAATCCTAGGTAGCATGGGAGAAAGCAGCTCATCCACGGAGCAAGGACTGCCATTTCCTTCCGCTACACCCACATTTCACATCTCTAAATGTGCTTTTTTTTTTTTTTAAATAATCAAAAATCTCCTTAATTGGGCAGCACCTGTGGCTCAAAAGAGTAGGGTGCAAGCCCCATACACTGGAGGTGGTGGGTTCAAACCCGGCCTCGGACAAAAAAAAATCTCAATTCATTATTTCAATCAGTGACAATTAAAGTTGTGTCTTATTGTGTCCATATCATTTTTCTGAGGGACCGTCGTTCTTCTTTAAATTCCCACTACATTCTGTCTTATTTTTTTATCCAGTATTTCTGTATTTACTATTGGGGTAAAAATTATTGCCTTAATTCATGTTTACAAAGACATGACATTTGCCAGTAGATTCATATCCCCTGATAGACTTTGTGTTCCAGCTCATAAAAGTTGAGGTATTTTAATTACTTCTCATTATTCAATCTGTTCACTAACTTAATCTCTCATATTGCTTTTTGAGGAGCTCTTGGTTTTCATTTATCTATGTCTTTCTAGGAGTGGAATGTCTATAAATGTACTCAAACAGGTGAGTTAACAGCAAATAAGGTGAAGACAAATTGCCGCTCATGCTTGCCAAACTTGACAAAAGCTGCACAGATTCACCTATATTATATTCTTCCACATTTTACTATTATAATACATACATCATACAGCATGATATGTGTGAAATTCACCAAATTTTATCTTTGGTATGTTTCTCATACTTTTGTCTATTTGCTTAACTTTTCAGTATTTTTTGTTTTAAATCATCCAGTGTATACCTCTGATATAAAGTCTGATGGCTAAATTCTAAAAGTTATTATTTCTAAAATTCATTAAATATTTGAGCTCTTCTTATTGGTATCAATAATATTGCTTCATAGTTAACAGACAGCTAAAGTTGCAAATATATATTTTGAAAATCATCACTTGTAACAGTAGAGAGGAAGTTTCAAAGTGAATGGAAATATTGCTAGATAAAATTTTTTTTTAAATGCAATTTCATTTTCTGGGTGAAAATTTATTTTCTGAAAAAATAATCAAATGATTTAAAGTATGTCAAAAACTTCAGGGTATAATAATGGTAGGGAGGTTTTAACTTGCATTTTTTTCACATATGAAATTATATTCACATATATCTAAAAAGAGTCCATGCACAATGGCTCATGCCTGCAATCCTAGCACTCTGTGACGCAGAGGTGGAAGGATTGCTTGAGCTCTGGAGTTCTAGACCCAGGCTGAGCAAGAGCTAAGACTACATTTTTACTAAAAATAGAAAAATTACTGGGGCCCAGTGGTTCACACTTGTAGTCTCAGCTACTCGGATAGCTGAGGCAGGAGGATCTCTTGAGCCCAAGATTTTGAGGTTTCTGTTGTTGTGCCCAAGTTGCAGGGTGCCCCCCCATAAATCACCCAATGACCAAGTCCGATGTAAAAGCAAGAGGTTATTTATTAGCTAGCTTGGACTAGGGCTTCCTGTTCCTGACATAGCAGGAGAGCAGAGAAACCCTGACTGCAGAGGGGAAAGCAGTTTTAAAAGTACAGAAAGGAACAAAGGAAGGGGGTGTTGGGTGACCTGCTGGGGAGAGATGATAGGGGCTTTGGGCTAATTAGCCTGGGGAAGGATTTACTACTACTGGGGCTGAGGGTGGGTGCTGTAATCGCTCAGGATGAACATACTGGAGTCGGGGTTTGGGGAGGAAGAAGGTTGCCTATCACCTTTGGTATGCAGCTGCAAATTGAAGGCTGTGGGACAAAGTAGAAGTAGTGAAAGGCTGTGGGACAAAATGAGTTAGTTTTAACAAAATGGAATCAGCTTGGTTCTTTCACTGTGAGCTATCATGACACCAAGGCATTCTACCAAGGGTAAAGAGAGAGACTCTGCTCAAGAAAGAGAAAAAAGGAAAACAAATCTAAAAAAAGATGAGTAATTGATCATGACAAAGGAGAAATGACTTCTAAGATTAATATCAGAGCATGATTCAGGATTTCTTTTTTTTTTTTTTTAATAATTTTATTGAATCATAATTATGTACATTGGTGCAATCACAGGGCACGATTCATATACATTCAGAAATATTTTGATCATACTGTTACAGATATCCTTCATGGCATTTCCTTGATCA